>ML294989.1:1692-30477 GCA_005239495.1 Nicotiana undulata | reverse complement strand
GCCTAGCGGGTTCAACGTTAGGCGCAATCACGGCCCAAAGGGTGGGAATTTGGGGCGTGACAATATTATAAGTGTGAAGACCTTAAGTCAAAGTTAAAAAACTAAAATGGCCATGTAAATTTGAATAACAATTTTGCCCTTCAAACAAACACTATTTCCACACCAGTTTTGTACAAAAATGTAAATGTAGGTTTTAATAAATTTATGCTATTGAACATCTTTTCAACATACAATGTATGAGAATATGAAAATTAATGTGAACATTTTTTTAATTACGCGGGGACATTAATTCTTGCAATCTTAAATGATATATTAACTATTATTTATTTATTGTGATTATTGATGATAACTCATATGAAAAGTCATTTTAAGCTATATATATATAGAGGACAAAAAAGGTAGATAGCATCTCATAGTCTCTTCTCCTTCTCCATTCTCAAAACTGCCTTCAGTGACCTTTCCTCTTACGAGTGATTCGAAAGTTCTAGAACTGACCTAAAAATACATATAATGTGACAAAAATTAGAGGACCAACATATCATACTATATTATAAGTCTGAAACTCCAAAGTAAAGATTGAATTACTAAAATATCCATCAAAAGTTGAACGATATTTTTATCCCTTATCTACCACCACTCATATAATATTTTGTATATACCAATTGTAAATCTATCTTCTAATGATAAATGGATAATAATAGTGCATTAAAAAATACAACCTTTCATATGATTCGGGTAGATAAATTATTTTTTAATACAAAATTCAGTCATCATGTTAATACAATTTAGGATAATCTCCCGTTACACAATTGAATGGTTAGTTCCTTTCTTAAGAACTTTAGAGATTTTAATTGGCTTACTTGTTCATCTTTTGCAACCTATAAATTAAATTTACTCTACAAGCATCTAAACATGTAAGTTTATTTCCTTTTTAACTTCCTACTATGTGTATTCATGAAACTATATATTCTTTTTTTCCTGGGTAATCATATAGCAAGAACAACTTATATATTAGGCATTTGACAGTTTATGGTAATTATGTTCTGAGAGGTAATTTTGTTTGGATGTCTAGAACTACCACAAATCATTTTTATCACAATATACTAAATATTCATGGGATATACTCATTGCATATAATTATCTGTCAATACATTAGATAGCGTTTCCCTGTTTCAATTTCCTTTTTTCTTTTGTTCGATTTGAAAAACTTAAGAATTATTTCATTTGGCATGTCCCATCACATCATCTGCACATGTAAATTGACAAATTTATTTTTCTTTCCGTTATTTAGTTTTTTTGTCTTTCATTTTCTGCTAGTTAATTGTTTTTCTTGTCTGTCCATTTACTGTAACGACCCGGTCGGTCGTTACGTAGAACGTGCATTATTTTCACTGTTTTTGCCTTGTTGTAGCTTGGTTAGACTGTTCATGATATGATAGAATTGATTAGCTCCTGTTCAGAGTGATTATAGAAGGAATTTAGGCACTTAGTCTCTAAAGATAGCCTTAGAGTTGGAAAAGTCAACCCGGAGTTGACTTATTGGTAAATGGCCTCGAAATGCAGATTTTATGGCTCGGATAGCTTCGTTAGACGATTTGGTACTTAGGAGTGTGTTCGGAATATTTTTGTGATGTCCGGTGTAGAATTAGGCTTGAATTGGCGAAAGTTAGTTTTTGGCGATTTCCGGTCGGCAGTGGAAAATAGCTATCGGGGGTCGGAATAAAATTCCGACAGTTGGAGCAGGTTCGTAATGTCATTTCGGGTATGTCTGCAAAATTTCAAGTTAATCGGAGTTGTTCTTGATAGTTTCGGCATCGTTGGTGGAATTTAGGAATTTCAACGTTCATAGGCTTGAATTTGATAATTTTTTGGAGTTTTGATGTTGTTATTGGTATTTTGAAGGCTCGACTAAGTTTGGATGATCATTTAGGAAGTGTTGGTATATTTTGCTGAGGCTCTGAGGGCCTCGGGTGTGCTTCGGGTGGTTAACGGACCAACTCGTGGCTTGAGAACTTGGCAGATTTCTGGTATTTCCTGTTGCTGGTTTTCTCTTCCGCGATCGCGAGGAGTATCCTGCGATCGCGTAGGCTTAGCGATGGGGGGGGGGGTTGGATAATTGTTCAATGCGATCGCAGAAGGGAGGTTGCGATCGTAGAGGTCAAGGCGGCAATGCAGTGCGATCGCGTGGTACGGTCCATGATCGCGTAGGTCTATTTAGGCGCGTGAGGGAATCAGCTTTTGTGCATCGCGATCGCGTGAGGATGTTTGTGATCGCGTGAGTTTGGACCAGGTTGAACCGCGATCCCATGGTGAATGTTGCAATCGCGTAAGGTTAAAATTGGGGGCTGTTGAATTACTCTCCGCGATCGCGACAGGATGTCCGCGATCGCATAGAAGAAAGCACTGGACAGAATCTTTAAGTCCAAAAACGAGGGTTTTAGCCATTTTTCAAAAAACTCCATTAGAGAGCTCGAGAGAAGGGAGATTTTGGAGAGATTTTCAGTGGGAGACTTGAGGTAAGTGTTCTTTAATCATTCTCGGTCTAATTTCATAGATTAGTATTGCTTATTACCATGGAAATTGGAGAATCAAAGTGGAAATTGGGGAAGAAAAATTAAAAAATTCTTTTGACGAATTGAAGGGGGTATTCGTGGTCAGATTTTGATAAAATTGATATGGGTAGACTCGGGTGAAGATAAGGATTCCAGTTTTTTGAATTTTTTTGATTTTCGAGACGTGGGCCTAGAGGCCGGGTTTTGACCAATTTCGAGATTTTGAGTATTCTTGGTAAATTTTGATTGGGATTCATTCCTTAGCACATTGTAATGATGTACATTTGATTGTTGATACATTTGGAGCGTTCGGAGGCCAAAATTCGAGGCAAGGACACTGCGGAGTAGTCTTTTAGCTGGTTTTGAGGTAAGTAACGTCTTCAACCTTGGAACTGAGGGTTCGAAACCCCAAGTTATCTGGCAATTGTTATTGATTAACGTGACACACTAGCCAAGTGACGGGCATATGGGCGTACATCGACTATCTGTGGCTTGGCTCACCTCATGGCACTGTCTAATGGTTGTTTCACACTGATACTCGTACCGTAAGGGTTATAAATCCCTTGAACCTAGTAGGAATCATGATAAGAATAATGGCCAAGGTTTCACACCAATATGTTGAAACCGGAATGGTCAGTTATTACTGTCTCTAGCTGTGATTATTACTTGCATATGTTCAGTCCTGTCATGGTACATGTTTTCATGCTCAGTCTCGATAATTGTTAGTTATTTCTATCTTATTCTTGTTTGGGATGATTTTCATGCATTGAGAGCATTGTGAGTGAGACTGGAAAGTATTGACTGAACAAGGTCTAGGGCCGGATTGTGAGACAATTATGAGATCGGACTGCACACCATAGCGATTCTTGAATCATGCCTTCGTTGGCTTGATATAGCGCTTGGGCTTATAGGAGCCCCTCCGGAGTCTTTTCAACCCCAGTGAGCGCACAAATATTGAGGGATGGATTTTCCCTGGGCATGGATCTTGTCCGAAGCTATGTGGTATATTGAGGGATGGATTTTACCTGGGCATGGATCTTGTCCGAAGCTATGTGGTATATTGAGGGATGGATCTTCCCTGGATACAGATCTTGTTCGAGTGTTATGTTTTGGAGATGGATCTTCTCCGTGGGGCTGGACTGGACTTCTTCTTCTCCGGTACTGAGTGACTACGTCACGGTGTTATGTATATTCCGGGATGGACTTTCCCTAGGCTTGATGTCCAATTCCAGTACCGAGGGGACTAGCTGATGAGAGTTTACATACCATGTTCGTGACATTATTTTTATTCTATATGAACTTATGCGAGGTTACAATTATAGTTGGTGCATCATGCTTATTTCTAATATTTTATTGCCATGTTCAAGTTATTTACTGTTGTGCATGATTACGGAGGGTTGGTCCGTCACTACCTCTCAGCCCATAGGTTGTTTTCATTACTTATTGAGTTGGTGTACTCACGTTATACCCTGCACCTTGTGTGCAGATCCAGGTACATCGAGATCCAGCTCTGGTCAGTGAGTCACAACAAATTCATTGGAGTTGACGAGGTAGCAGTTGGCGACCGTGATCTCGTCATCTCTTTCTTTTCTACCTGTCGTATTTACTTTCAGACTATGTTGGTCATTTCTTTTGGGTCTTGTTTATGAATTAGTAGCTAATGACTGCGTGACACCGGATCCGGGATTGTAGGATTTGAGTTTTGTTTTCCACAAATTGTTTCCAAATTTCTGATTTACTATTATTATTGACCTCGAATTTATTAAAAGGGTATTCTCTCCGATAATTGAACTTAGATTTGTATGAAATAGGTGGCTGACCTGGTTCTACGACAGGCTCCATCACGACTCTGAAATTAGGTCGTGACAAGTTGGTATCAGAGCCCTAGGTTGAATAGGTCTCACCAGTCATGAGCAGGTTTAGTAGAGTCTTGCGTATCGGTACAGAGACGTTTGTACTTATCTTCGAGAGGCTACAGAACCCTTAGGAAAATTCCACATCTTTGAATTCGGTCGTGCGACTCTGTTGAACTTGGGAACTAAACTTCTGTTATTTTCATTCTCTAACAGATGGCGAGGACTCGTGCTACCGATAGTGGTGATCAGACACCAGCAGGACCAGCTAGAGGCTGTGGCCGAGGCCTTGACCGGGGCAGAGGGAGGGGTGCAACCCGCACAGCAGCCGGGGCAGCACCTGTGGACCCTCCCGTTGCTCAGGATCAGGTCTCTGCAGCCGAGATTCCAGTGGGGCAGGCTCAGTCACCAGCAGTGTCCATAGTGATTCCAGGTCTTCGGGAGACCCTAGCTCAGATTTTGACAGTGTGCACTAGTTTGGCTAAGGCCGTTGCGATGTCCACTACTGCTACTACTTCTCAGGCCGGGGGAGGCATTCAGACTCCAGCTGTCCGGACACCTGAGCAGGTCACCCAGGGACTTCAGACACCTGGGGCAGTTCCAGTGCAGCCTATTGCTCTGGTACAGGATTATGTGGTCCCAGCTTTAGCTTATAATGAGCAGCGTAGGTTGGAGAGGTTCAGTAGACTCCAGCCTCCGACTTTTAGTGGTACAGAGGGCGAGGATGCCCAGTCCTTCTTGGACAAGTGCTAGAGGATACTACGCACATTAGGGATACAAGAGGCCAGCGGAGTTCCATTTACTACTTTCCAGTTCTCAGGAGCTGCACTTGCTTGGTGGGAGGCCTATGAGAGGCGTAGACCCGCTGATGCAGCGCCCCTTACATGGCACCAGTTCTCAATTCTCTTTTTGGATAAGTATATACCACAGTCTCGCAGGGAGGTGTGCACTAGTTTGGCATAGGCCGTTGCGATGTCCACTACTGCTACTACTTCTCAGGTCGGGGGAGTCATTCAGACTCCAGCTGCCCGGACACCTGAGTAGGTCACCCAGGGACTTCAGACACCTGGGGCAGTTCCAGTGCAGCCTATTGCTTCGGTACAGGATTATGTGGCCCGATCTTTAGCTGATGATGAGCAGCGTAGGTTGGAGAGGTTCAGTAGACTCTAGCCTCCGAATTTTAGTGGTACAGAGGGCGAGGATGCCCTGTCCTTCTTGGACAAGTGCCAGAGGATACTACGCACAACAGGGATACTAGAGGCCAGCGGAGTTCCATTTACTACTTTCCAGTTCTCAGGAGCTGCACTTGCTTGGTGGGAGGCCTATGAGAGGCGTAGACCCGCTGATGCAGCGCCCCTTACATGGCACCAGTTCTCCATTCTCTTTTTGGAGAAGTATATACCACAGTCTCGCAAGGAGGTGTGCACTAGTTTGGCACAGGCCGTTGCGATGTCCACTACTGCTACTACTTCTCAGGCCGGGGGAGGCATTCAGACTCCTGCTGCCCGGACACCTGAGCAGGTCACCCAGGGATTTTAGACACCTGGGGCAGTTCCAGTGCAACCTATTGCTCCGGTACAGGATTATGTGGTCCCAGCTTTAGCTTATGATGAGCAGCGTAGGTTGGAGAGGTTTAGTAGACTCCAGCCTCCGACTTTTAGTGGTACAGAGGGTGAGGATGCCCAGTCCTTCTTGGACAAGTGCCAGAGGATACTACGCACAGCAGGGATACTAGAGGCCAGCGGAGTTCCATTTACTAATTTCCAGTTCTCAGGAGCTGCTCTTGCTTGGTAGGAGGCCTATGAGAGGCGTAGACCCGCTGATGCAGCGCCCCTTACATGGCACCAGTTCTCCATTCTCTTTTTGGAGAAGTATATACCACAGTCTCGCAGGGAGGAGCTGCGCAGAGAGTTTGAGCAGTTGCGCTAGGGAGACATGACTGTGACGCAGTACGAGATGAGGTTCTCCGAGTTAGCCCGTCATGCCATCTGGCTAGTTCCTACAGATAGAGAGAGGATCAGGAGATTTGTTGATGGTCTTACTTATCAGTTACAGATCTTTCTGACCAGGGAGAGGGTATCCGGGGTTTCTTTTGAGGAGGTAGTTGATATAGCCAAGGAGATTGAGTTAGTGCGCCGCCAGGAGCGTGTTTAGAGGGAGTCCAAGAGGCCTCGAGGATCTGGTAGTTATGGTGGTGGTCACTCGGGAGGTCAGTCTCAGTTAGCAGAGGTCGTCCATTCAGACTTCCTCAGCCAGCTCGTCCAGTTTACACCGGTACTTCGTCAGGACACGGTCCCCGTAGTTCTCATTCGGGCCGTTCATCATTCAGTGCACTTCCAGCTCAGAGCTCATCCCGACCACCATCAGTTCTGGGTTCTTCAACACATGTCTCTTCTAGCAACTACTCTGGTTCCAGGGGTTCCCTTCAGTCCCCACCATCATTTGCTGAGAGGGGTTGCTTCGAGTGTGGGGATCCAGGTCATATCAAGAGGTTTTGTCCTCGTCTTTCCGGTGTTTCGTATCAGCAAAGGAGCCAGCCTCCAGCTTCAGCACCAGTCTGTACACCACCCGCTCAGGAAGCCAGGGGTGGGGGTCAGGCAGTCAGAGGCCGCCCTAGAGGGGGAGGTCGATCAGGTGGAGGACAGGCCCGTTTCTATGCGCTTCCTGCCAGACCAGATGCCATAGCTTCAGATGCAGTGATTACAGGTATTATTTTCGTATGTCACCGAGATGCTTCGGTATTGTTTGATCCTGGTTCTACGTATTCGTATATTTCATCATATCTTGCGCATTTCTTGGATATGCCCCGTGAGTCCTTGATTTCACCTGTTCATGTGTCGACTCCGGTGGGGGATACTGTTATGGTGGACCGGGTGTACCGGTATTGTATTATATCTATTGGGGGTTTGGAGACCTGGGCAGACTTATTATTGCTTAGTATGGTTGATTTTGATGTGATATTGGGCATGGATTGGCTATCTCCGTGCCATGTTGTTCTTGACTGTCACGCTAAGACCGTGACCTTAGCTATGCTGGGATTTCCGAGGATTGAGTGGAGAGGTTTGGTGGAGTATGTGCCTAGTAGGGTGATTTCCTACCTGAAGGCTCAACGTATGATTGGGAAGGGGTGTGAGTCTTATCTGGCCTTTGTGAGGGATGCTAGTAGTGAGACTCCTTCTATTGATTCTGTTCCTGTGGTCCGTGAGTTCCCTGATGTATTTCCTGCAGACCTGCCAGGCATGCCACTTGACAGGGACATTGATTTTGGTATTGACTTGTTACCAAACACCCAACCTATCTCCATTCCACCTTACTGCATGGCCCCAACAGAGTTAAAGGAATTAAAGGAGCAGCTTCAGGAACTTCTTGATAAGGGGTTCATTCGGCCTAGTGTTTCGCTTTGGAGTGCACCGGTATTGTTCGTGAAGAAGAAGGATGGTTCTATGTGCATGTGCATTGACTATAGCCAGCTGAATAAGGTTACGGTGAAGAACCGGTATCCTTTGCCTCGCATTGATGACTTATTTGATCAGCTTCAGGGAGCCAAGGTGTTCTCCAAGATTGATTTGAGGTTTGGGTACCACCAATTGAAGATTCGGGATTCTGACATTCTGAAGACTGCTTTCAGGACTAGATACGGTCACTATGAGTTTTTGGTTATGTCTTTTGGACTGACCAATGCCCCAACCGCATTCATGCACTTGATGAACAACGTGTTTCAACCTTACCTTGATTAATTCGTTATTGTGTTCATTGACGACATCCTGGTGTATTCTCGTAGCCAGGAGGAGCACGCTCAGCATTTGCGGGTTGTGTTGCAGAGGTTGAGAGAGGAGAAGCTTTATGCAAAGTTCTCCAAATGTGAGTTCTGGCTTAGTTCGGTAGCCTTCTTGGGTCACGTGGTGTCTAGTGAGGGTATTCAGGTGGACCCGAAGAAGATAGAGGCGGTACAGAGTTGGCCCAAACCGTCCTCAGCTACGGAGATTGGGAGTTTTCTTGGCTTGGCGGGTTATTACCGTCGCTTTGTGGAGGGATTCTCCTCTATTGCTTCACCACTGACCAGATTGACCCATAAGGGTGCTCCATTCATATGGTTCGATGAGTGTGAGGATAGCTTTCAGAAGCTCAAGTCAGCATTGACCATAGCTCCGGTATTAGTCTTGCCTACTAGTTCAGGTTCTTATACAGTCTACTGTGATGCTTCCAGAGTTGGCTTAGGAGCAGTTTTGATGCAGGACGGTAGGGTGATTGCCTACGCATTCAGGCAGTTGAAGGTGCACGAGAACTATTATCCAGTGCACGATCTTGAGCTACTATTGTTCATGCCTTAAAGATCTGGCGTCATTATTTGTACGGGGTTCAGTGTGAGATTTATACCGACCATCGCAGTTTGCAGTATCTGCTGAGGCAGAAGGACCTGAATTTGCGCCAGAGGAGGTGGTTGGAGCTTCTTAAGGATTATGACCTCACTATTTTGTACCATCCGGGGAAGGCCAATGTAGCTCGCGGTATTCAATCTATCCGGGTGCCGCGAAGATGTACCAGGACCTGAGACAGCAGTATTGATAGAGGCGGATGAAGAGAGATATTGTGGAGTATGTAGCACGGTGCCTCAACTGTCATCAGGTCAAGTATGAGCACCAGAGGCCAGGTGGGTTGCTTCAAGAATTAGTCAGCGAACTTTGAAGGGATTGGATGCTATGTGGGTAATTGTGGATCGACTTACCAAGTCTGTCCACTTTATTCCGGTCAGTACTACTTATACTTCGGAGAAGTTAGCTGGTATTTACATCAGGGAGATTGTCTGATTGCATGGGGTTCCAGTTTCCATTATTTCCGACAGAGGTACTCAGTTCACATCTCAGTTTTGGAGAGCGTTGCAGAGGGGTATGGGTACACAGGTAGAGATGAGCACAACATTTCACCCCCAGACCGACGGGCAGTCGGAGAGGACTATTCAGATCTTAGAGGACATGTTGCGTGCCTGTGTGATTGATTTTGGTGGCCCGTGGGACCAGTTCCTGCCATTAACGGAGTTTGCATATAATAACAGTTACCAATCCAGTATTCAGATGGCGCCGTATGAGTCTTTGTATGGTAGGAGGTGTAGATCTCCAGTCGGTTGGTTTGAGCGCGGTGAGGCTAGGTTGTTAGGCCCAGATTTGGTTCAGGATGCATTGGAGAGGGTAAAGTTGATTCAGGAGCGACTTCGCACGGCTTAGTCCAGGCAGAAGAGCTATGCAGACAGGAAGGTTCGAGACGTGTCCTTCATGGAGGGTGATAAGGTATTGCTGAAGGTGTCACCCATGAAGGGTGTTATGAGGTTCGGGAAGAGGGGAAATCTTAGTCCCCGGTTCATTGGCCCTTTTTAGGTGCTTCAGAAGGTTGGGGAGGTGGCCTATAGACTTGCCTTACCGCCCAGATTATAGAGTGTTCATCCGTTATTCCATGTGTCGATGCTTCGGAAGTATGTTAGTGACCCGTCTCATGTCGTAGACTTCAGTACAGTTCAACTTGAGGATGATATGTCTTATGAGGTGGAGCCATTGGCTATCTTGGCTCGCGAGGTAAGAAAGTTGAGATCAAAGGAGATAGCGTCAGTGAAGGTGCAATGGAGAGGTCAGCCAGTGGAGGAGGCTACTTGGGGGACCGAGCGGGAGATGCGGAGCATATATCCTCACTTGTTTGAGACTCCAAGTATGTTTCTAGACCCGTTCGAGGACGAACATTTGTGTAAGAGGGGGAGAATGTAACGACCCGGTCGGTCGTTACGTAGAACGTGCATTATTTTCACTGTTTCTGCCTTGTCGTAGCTTGGTTAGACTGTTCATGATATGATAGAATTGATTAGCTCGGGTTCAGAGTGATTATAGAAGGAATTTAGGCACTTAGTCTCTAAAGATAGCCTTAAAGTTGGAAAAGTCAACTCGGAGTTGAATTATTGGTAAATAACCTCGAAATGAGGATTTTATGGCTCAGATTGCTTCGTTAGGTGATTTGGGACTTAGGAGTGTGTTCTGAATGTTTTTGTGATGTCTGGTGTAGAATTAGGCTTGAATTGGCAAAAGTTAGTTTTTGGTGATTTCCGGTCGGTAGTGGAAAATAAGCTATCGGGGTCGGAATGGAATTACGATAGTTGGAGTAGGTTCGTAATGTCATTTCGGATATGTTTGCAAAATTTCAGGTTAATCGGAGTTATTCTGGGTAGTTTCGGCATCGTTGGTGGAATTTAGGAATTTCAATGTTCATAGGCTTGAATTTTTGGAGTTTTGATGTTGTTATTGGTGTTTTGAAGGCTCGACTAAGTTTGGATGATCATTTAGGACGTGTTGGTATATTTGGCTTAGGCGCCGAGGGCCTCGGGTGTGCTTCAGGTGGTTAACGGACTAACTCGTGGCTTGAGAACTTGNGGGGGGGGGGGGGGTTGGATAATTGTTCAATGCGATCACAGAAGGGAGGTTGCGATCGGAGAGGTCAAGGCGGCAATGCAGTGCGATCGCGTGGTACGGTCCGCGATCGCGTAGGTCTATTTGGGCGCGTGAGGGAGTCAGCTTTTGTGCATCGCGATCGCGTGAGGATGTTTGCGATCGCGTGAGTTTGGACCAGGTTGAACCGCGATCGCATGGTGAATATTGCGATCGCGTAAGATTAAATTTGGGGGCTGTTGAATTACTCTCCGCGATCGCGACATGATGTCTGCGATTGCATAGAAGAAAGCACTGGACAGAATCTTTAAGTCCAAAAACGAGGGTTTTAACCATTTTTCAAAAAACTCTATTAGAGAGCTCGGGAGAAGGGAGATTTTGGAGAGATTTTTAGTGGGAGACTTGAGGTAAGTGTTCTTTAATCATTCTCGGTCTAATTTCATAGATTAGTATTGCTTATTACCACGGAAATTGGAGAATCAAAGTGGAAATTGGGGAAGAAAAATTAGAAAATTCTTTTGACGAATTGAAGGGGGTATTCATGGTCGGATTTTGATAAAATTGATATGGGTAGACTCGGGTGAAGATAAGGATTCCAGTTTTGTGATTTTTTTTTATTTTCGAGACGTGGGCCTGGAGGCCGGGTTTTGACCAATTTCGAGATTTTGAGTATTCTTGGTAAATTTTGATTGGGATTCATTCCTTAGAACATTGTAATGATGTACATTTGATTGTTGATAGATTTGGAGCGCTCGGAGGCCAAAATTTGAGGCAAGGACACTGCGGAGTAGTCTTTTAGCCGGTTTTGAGGTAAGTAACGTCTTCAACCTTGGAACTGAGGGTTCGAAACCCCAAGTTATCTGGCAGTTGTTGTTGATTAAGGTGACGCACTAGCCAAGTGACGGGCATATGGGCGTACATTGACTATCTGTGGCCTGGCTCACTTCATGGCACTGTCTAATGGTTGTTTCACACTGATACTCGTACCGTAAGGGTTATAAATCCCTTGAACCTAGTAGGAATCATGATAAGCATAATGGCCAAGGTTTCACACCAATATGTTGAAACCGGAATGGTCAGTTATTACTGTCTCTAGCTGTGATTATTACTTGCGTATGTTCAGTCCTGTCATGGTACATGTTTTCATGCTCAGTCTCGATAATTGTTAGTTATTTCTATATTATTCTTGTTTGGGTTGATTTTCATGCATTGAGAGCATTGTGAGTGAGACTGGAAAGTATTGACTGAACAAGGCCTAGGGCCAGATTGTTAGACAGTTATGAGATCGGACTGCACACCGCAGCGATTCTTGAATCATGCCTTCGTTGGCTTGATATAGCGCTTGGGCTTATAGGAGCCCCTCCGGAGTCTTTACACCCCCAGTAAGCGCACAGATATTGAGGGATGGATTTTCCCTGGGCATGGATCTTGTCCGAAGCTATGTGGTATATTGAGGGATGGATTTTCCCTAGGCATGGATCTTGTCCGAAGCTATGTGGTATATTGAGGGATGGATCTTCCCTGGATACAGATCTTGTTCGAGTGTTATGTTTCGGAGATGGATCTTCTCCGTGGGGATGGACTGGACTTCTTCTTCTCCGGTACTGAGTGACTACGTCATGGTGTTATGTATATTCCGGGATGGACTTTCCCTGGGCTTGATGTCCAATTCCAGTCCGAGGGGACTAGCTGATGAGAGTTTACATACCATTTTCGTGACATTATTTTTATTCTATATGAACTTATGCAAGGTTACAGTTATAGTTGGTGCATCATGCTTATTTCTAATATTTTATTGCCATGTTCAAGTTATTTACTATTGTGCATGATTACAGAGGGTTGGTCTGTCATTACCTCTCAGCCCATAGGTTGTTTTCGTTACTTATTGAGTTGGTGTACTCACGTTATACCCTGCACCTTGTGTGCAGATCCAGGTACATCGAGATCCAGCTCTGGTCAGTGAGTCACAGCAAATTCATCAGAGTTGATGAGGTAGCAGCTGGCGACCGTGATCTCGTCATCTCTTTCTCTTCTACCTGTCGTATTTACTTTCAGACTATGTTGGTCATTTCTTTTGGGTCTTGTTTATGAATTAGTAGCTCATGGCTGCGTGACACCGGATCCGGGATTGTAGGATTTGAGTTTTATTTTCCACAAATTATTTCCAAATTTCTGATTTACTATTATTATTGACCTCGAATTTATTAAAAAGGGTATTCTCTCCGATAATTCAACTTAGATTAGTACGAAATAGGTGGCTGGCCTGGTTCTACGACAAGCGCCATCACGACTCCGAAATTGGGTCGTGACATTTACTTACTCCCCCATATTTCGAATAATAACGTTTGCATCTCTCTTTGTAATACTACCAAATTCAAATATCCAAATTCAATTCATTATTCATTATTGATGTAATTTAAAAGAAATTAGGTGGGTGCTAATAATAAGTTAGGTGATTACTGCTTTCTTATACTATTCTTGTTTATCAATTGAAAGAGATTGAGAGCATACATATCCTATTGTAGCATATCAAGTATTCAAACCACTCCCGGTATAATTAAACAAAACTAGAAGTTGTGATATATATATATATATATGTTCATTTGCAAATTAATTGGAGTTGGCATCTTAGATGCTCATTTTAATTTGAAGATCCATTGAACTTCTTTTTAAATCAATGCGTCAAATATTCATTTGCACAACGTAAGGTTGTACAGTCTGAATGTAGAGAACTACCCTATTTAACTTTTAGCTTTGAAACCACATCAAGATCAAATAATTGTTATACATAGACAAGGCTATAAAGAAGCTTGTAAGATGTCGGCGAAGGAAAAATGGATGAAGAGAGACACTCAAGAAGTTAATTACTGATAGAAATGCTTAGCATGATAAGTAAAAGGACGTCCAGTCATATTGAGTTGAGTATGAGCCTCTTGTTTTTCTCAATACTCTTGCAGATCTGTCTACATGGACGTTTATATCAGGAAAATATAAAAAAAACTCATGTCTTTCTAATACGTTTTTTCTTGAGGGAGTCGCTTGCTTCTTCTAATATTTTTTTAATAACAAAAGCATATATTTTGAGTATTACTTTGTAGTTTTAAATAAGTTTATTCTTTTAATATAGGCACCTATTTCATTAATGTAGGTACACGCGCAAAGCGCGTACCTAAGACTAGTTTATTTTAAAAGAGCCATAAGCGACCCCTTTAAGTTGGCCCGGCTTTTTATTTTGGCACCTCAACTCCGGCATGTTCCATTTTGACACTCGAACCCCTTACCTCATGTGCCATTTAAACATAAAATACTGACATGTCACATTGAATGAAGGTCGACGCCTAAGTCGTGCGTGAGACAGAAAAAACCTAATTTTAATGCAATTTATTATTACCGTTGGAGCCCCTTTTATACCCTACTTCTGCCTTCCCTTTCTCCATTATTAGATTAAAAAATCCCTAATCTATCTCCATGAATATTGTAAAGGCTTCTCTTTTCTATATCTTTCTAAAGCTTAAGTTGAGATTAGTAGAAAAGTGAAGTTTCTTCTTCTTCTTCTTCTTCTTCTGATGTAATTTCTTCCGTACTTCTTCTTCTTCTGTGATTTTCAGCTTGAACTCCATAGCCATGGTAGCTATGTCTAAAGGAGCATAAAGTTCTCAAAAGTGAACCTTCTTCCTCTTGTTGTTCTGTAATTTCTTCCGGACTTCTTCTTCTTCTGTGATTTTTAGCTTGAACTCCATAGCCATTGTAGCTATGTCGGGAGGAGCATAAAGTTCTCAAAAAGGATTGAATACATGTTTTTGTGGTTTTAATGCGAAATTGAGAATTTCATGGTCCCCTAGAAATCCAGATCGACGGTTTTATGGGTGTAAATTTGACAAAGTAAGTCGGCCATCTATTTGCACTTAAATCTGATAAATTCTTGGTTTCAATTTGTTTAAAAAATCTGTTTTATCTTGTTTTGAAGAATCGAAGTGCTTGCGAGTACTTTAGATGGTATGACGAAGATTTTCCCGATCAAGCGAAGAAGACCATTAATGGTTTACTGAAAAAGGTCAAAGAAAATGACGAAAAGATTGGCTCGAGCAAGGAAGAAGTGGATTTTTCTGTTTGTAGTTGTGTTCATCGCATGGAATTTTTTGGTTATTCCTTCATTTTGTTGAAGATGGTAGTGTGAATGTTAGTTTTTTGGTGGATTTTATGTACTGACTATGGAATATTTTAAGAAGTGGATTATGGTAGTGTGAATGATTTGGTTGTTCCTTTGATTTTTGTGTTTTGCAAACTGTAGAATTGCAGAATCACATTACTCAGAATGAAATTGAAATGATGTTTTGGTTCATTTGTTTTGCAAATGGGATCTCTTATATTGGTGTTTATTGTGTTAATCTGGTATCTTTTGGTTATATGAGTATGAAAATTTGGCAAAAACAAAATTTTTACTAATGGGATCCTTTGTGCAAATGGGATCCTTTTATGGCAACAATTGCAGAAACAGAATTTACATAATTGCAGAAACAAGAAAAAAAAATAGAAAAAAACAGAATTACAAAAACAAAATTGCAGAAAGAAATTTGTAATTCTGAATTGCAAAAACAGTAACTGTAACAGAAGTTTTACAATTCTGAATTGCAGAAACAGCAAAAAACAGAATTTTTACTAACTGAATTGCAGAAACAGTAACTGTATTGCAGAAATAAATCTGCTTAAACTGCTTAAACATAACATAACTGATAATTTCAATACCAACTGATTAAATAGAACTAAAACATATTCAATACCAATTGCTTAAACATATCCAAAACATATCAATACCCAATACCAACTGCTTAAACATATCCAAAATATATCCAATACCAACCAACAGATATCCAACCTTAAACAAGAGGTTGTTGTCTTACATATCCAATACCAAAAAATATTAAACAAAAGATTCAAAGACATTGACATAACTAGTCCCACGACATAAATAAAAGACTTCTAAAGTTGGGATTCCTGGATGCACTCCATTGGTTGACTTGAAGTCCTTCGATTCCTGGTTGCACTCATCCTTTGAAGCTGGGATGTTGTAACTGCTTTTTTTCCTTTCCATTTTAGACCAATAGGCTTAAATCCAATATCAATGTTTGTTGCAGATGCATCTCTAAATGTACCAGATGCTATAACTCTTTCAGAAGATACACCGGGCTGCAAAATAAATAAATTAGCAATTGATATATAAAAAAATATCACGACCCGAAATCCCACCTACAGGTCGTGATGGCGTCTAACGTTGAACCCGCTAGACAAGCCAACGTTTGAACTAATTAAATTCATTAACAACTAAAATGAACAAGATAACTAAGCCAACGGTGGTCAACAATATAAAAGCTAACGAAGTTCAAAATTAATATACCAAGCTTCGAAATAAAACCCACAAATACAACCCAGAACTGGTGTCACATACTCACGAACTGTCTATGGGATTACTAAATACAATGGTCTGAAAATAAGTACATATGACTGTCTTTGAAACTATTAAGACAGAACTGAAAGGGAAGGGTAGAAGGTGACGCCAAGGCCCACGAACGTCTACGGGTCTACCTCGATGTCTCCTGAATGGACTGAAGGAATGCTCCCTCCGTCAGTGTCCACTGGGTCCGACTGCGTGGTCTGCACAACATAAAGAAGTGCAGGTGTAGCATCAGTACAACCGACCCCATGTACTGAGTAAGTGCCAAGACTAAACTCGGCGAAGTAGTGACGAGGCTAGGACCGACAACAATATCCATACATGTGCAATTCCATATAATAACAGGAAGATATCGACGAAAATAAACAAGTAAAAGCAGATACGGGGAGAACATGCTGGGGATAAAAGGGACAACAAATACTAGCGTAGTACAACAGGGTAACAACTGAAATGTAAAAGTAAAAGCAGGAATTTAACGTCACAGCACATATAATGAACAACAAAAGGCACGACATGTCCCCTCGTGCATAATCTCACAATCATTCGGCACGGAATGTCCCCTCGTGCAATAAATAATACACAATCGGCACGAAATGTCCCATCGTGCAATAAATAATAAACAATCGGCACGGCATGTCCCCTCGTGCGATAAATAATAAACACTCGGCACGGCATGTCCCCTCGTGCGATAAATAATAAACAATCATTACGGAATGTCCCCTCGTGCGATAAATAATAAACACTCGGCACGGTATGTCCCCTCGTGCAATAAATAATAAACAATCGGCACGACATGTCCCCTCGTGCGATAAATAATTAACACTCGGCACGGCATGTACCCTCGTGTAATAAATAATAAACACTCGGCACGGCATGTCCCCTCGTGCAATAAATAATAAACACTCGGCACGTCATGTCCCTTCGTGCGATAAATAATATAAAAATAACAATATAATGTGAAACTAACAATGAGAAATCTCAAGTGTACAGAAATACTCAATAAAATTCTATCGCCCCGGCAAGGGACTCAGCTATAACCAAACTCGCTCAGAAGTGTAATTTCAACAGTAAGAGCCTCAACTGAACAATTAATCAATAATTTCTCACGTCATGAAACAACATCAATGTATCACTTTTAAATCACCAATTATTCATAGTACATAGAATATAAAAAACATGGTATAATTCATCATAATTGATTCACGGGCATGCTTGACCGAAACATATAGGTACTCGTCACCTCACCTATACGTTGGACATGAATTACACATAGCAAATAAGACTCTATACTTATTCCCTCAAGCTAAGGTTAGGCAAAACACTTACCTCGGCTCCAAAAATGCAAGTCAAGCCTCAATCACAGCCTTTCCTCTCGAATTCAACTCCGAAATGATAATATCTAGACATAATTGACTTAATAATATCAATAATTATTCAATAACTCAATCCCAAGGCCTAATTATAAATTTTCTATCATTCTACCAAAAATACCAAAATCCGACCCTGCGCCCGCTTGGTCCAACCTCGAGGTTCGAACCAAAACCCGATAACCCATTCCCCCACGAGCCCGAATATACAATTTGTTTTAGAATCTGACCCCAAAATGAGGTTGAATTCCCAAAAATTCCATAAACATAACTCTACCCAAAAACCCTAATTTCTACCTTGATTTCATGTTATTAGACCTAGATTCTAGTGATTGATGAAGGAAAATGGAAGAAATTAGTGTTAGAGTCACTTACCCAAATGGTTATGGAGGAAAACTAGCTTGGGAATCGTCAATGGGGGTTGAGGAAGAAGAGAAGGGTGAAAATATGAAAAATCCCGTATTTTAAAGATTATGCACTGCCTGGCCTACAGGGATTCCGCACCTGCGGCTCGAGGACCGCACCTGCGGTCTCACTCCTGCGAGCTGGGGCTCGCACCTGCAGAAATGGGCAAGAGGGGCTGGGGTCGCACCTGCGGAGGGATTACCGCACCTGCGGTTCCGCTCCTGCGGACCTTTGTCCGCACCTGCGAGAATGGGGGACCTTACCTGGGGTCGCACCTGCGATGTCCTGCGGTGCCGCACCTGCGGTCACACCAGCAACAGTTGCATCACCAACTATTTTAGCTGGATTTTAGCCCCGTCGGGTGTCCGGGAGGCACCTGGGCCCACCCGAGCCCCCGTCCAAATATACCAACAAGTCCTAAATCATAATACGGACTCGCTCGAGCCTTCGGAACGCCCAAAACCATGCTAAATCTCAAAATTACACCCCAAAACCCCTAAAACCATAATTTTAGAAACTTCAAGTTCTTTACTTCTATAACGATGCGCCGGACCGCCCTATACAACTCGGGATAACATCAAATTTTGCAGACAAGTCATAAATGACATACGAAACTATTCCCGGTCTTGGAATCACATTCGGACCTCGATAACATAAAATCACGTTCCAAACAAAATTTCAAATTTAAGGAAATCCTTATTTCTATATGATTTTCTCAAAATTCCATTAACTCTCAATTTTCATTTTTTTTATCCGAAACACGTGAAATCAAGCCCGTTCCTTACCAAATTTCATAGATAGCTCAAATAACACATATTGAATCTGTTCCGGGCTGCGGAACCATAATACGGGCCCGGTAGCACAGGTTTCAAATCAAATTTTATTTTCAAAAGTCTTTATTATTTTCAGAAAATAATTTTCTTTAAAAATTCATTTCTTGGACTTGGGACCTCGGAATTCGATTCTGGGAATACGCCCAAGTCCTATATATACCTACGGACCTTCCGGGACTGTCAAATCACGGGTCTGGGTCCGTTTACCAAAAATATTGACCAAAGTCAACTGTATTCAATTAATTATTATAAATTCAACTTTTCATCCAGTTTTCACATAAAGGCTTCCCGGCTACGCGCCCGGGCTACGTACGCATATCAAGGTGAGATTAGCGGAGGCTTTCGGGGCCTCGAAACACCATTTTAGCTAAATTTACACAAGATGACCTTTTGGGTCATCACAATCTCCACCTCTAAAACAAACGTTCGTCCTCGAACGGACATAGAGAGGTACCTGAATCGGGAAAAAGGTGGGGATATCGGCTCTGCATATCGGACTCGGACTCCCAAGTAGCTGCCTCAACAGGCTGACCTCTCCACTGAACACAAACTGAAGGATAAATCTTCGATATCAAACGTCGCACCTGCCGGTCTAATATAGATACTGGCTCCTCCTCGTAAGACAAATCCCGGTCCAAATGGACATCCCTGAAGTCAAGTACATGAGTTGGATCCGCAATATACTTCCGGAGCATAGACACATAAAATACCGGATGCACCGCTGACAAACTAGGTGGCAAGGCAAGTCATTAGGCCACCCCTCCCACCTTATCCAAAATCCCAAATGGACCAAGGTACCTAGGGCTCAACTTGCCCTTCTTCCCAAACCTCATCACGCCCTTCATAGGTGACACTCGAAGAAATACCCGGTCTCCTACCATAAAGGCCAAATCTCGAACTCCCTGGATTTGTCCTCCTAATTATGTCAGCATAGTCAACTAACCTGGAAAATTCTAGTTTCCAGTCCCCCATGAACTCCTGCATTACAATAGACTTAGCTATGTATGCTATAGTCCTTCCAATATACAAACCCAACTTCTTCCTAACCTGATCCTGAATTTCCCACAATTTAATGTTTGGCTGTGATACAATTTTATCCTTAAATTTATGAGCAATATACTTAGAAATGCACAATTTATTTTGTTTTTTGTGGTACACTTATGCCATGGATGATACTTTTTTACCATAAAATCCCGAGAATATCTATCAGTACTTGAATATAGCTCCCATTTACACAAACCCTTACTTTTGCACTTAGCTCTGACTCTATGTTTCTCATTAGGCTTAACTTTTAGCTGAACTTTGTTTTCAACAGCATAAGATTGAATAGCCTTCCTAAACTCAAGAACACCTTCAAAGACCATACCAAGTTCAAAAATAGCCAACCAACTATCTGGGTCATACCTGAGCTTCTTACTACTCCTTCTAGCTGGTAAGTCAACACCAGGTTCACCTAGCTCATCTTGACTATCATCACTTCCTATATCACTACTATCATAGTAATCCTCATCCCCCCCAATTTTCCAGCATACTTGTCTCTCTTGCTTGGCCTTTCAATATCATCAAAACCTATGCCTGCTCCAGCTTCCCCTAGCTCAATCTCCTCAGTTGGAGTGGGTTTCTTCCTTTTCTTCTTTACCTTTTCTTTCTCCAAAATCTTCCTTCTTCTTTCTCTCCTTATTTCTATTAACTCCTCATCTAACTCACTATCATCTTGCTCAGGTATATCATCTAAATCACTGTCACTAGAGAACAAATCTGATAAATTCAGATCTGTATTTTCACCAGCAGCATCAAAATAAGTCTCACCATTTTCACCAGCAGCATCAAAATCACCATTTTCAGCTTGAGTGTTTTCTGTAATTGTATTTACTAAAGCCTCCACAGAAGGTTCAACATAGTTTTCAGCATTTATACCAGCTAAATCACCATCTAAAGTTGCCCTAGACTCATTTTAACCCACTTGTGGCCCACAAATAAGAGCAGTTGGGACCACCTCCACATGAGGGTCGTCAATAAGATGACAAACAAATAAGTCTTTACAGTGACAGCCAATATTATACAATTGTTCATCATATTCAATTAGTACAAACTTTTCTGACCTGGGGTTAAATACATAAAAGCCCCTAACAGAAATATACCCCATACTTCTAGTATTATACTCAAACTCAAACAACGATAAGTGGTCCTTATCTATAGAAAATTCTTTTACCTCACTTTCACCAAGGTATTTGGCGACAGGAGCCACGACAAAAACTCCACCGTGGTGAAAATGAAAAAGAATATATTCTGACATGTCTTCGATTTTACCTACAATGAAAAGGAAAATGAAAGGGAAGACAAAGGTCAGAAGATTTGAATACAGAAAATGAAAACCCTAAATTTCCATATGAAAATTTCAAAAACATCATTATAACAAACCCACCCCAAAATAAACTACGAAAGCAATATTAAAGAAGTTAAATCGACACTTACCAGTAATTTAAAGCACAAACTTGAACGACCAACACTGTAACAACAGCTACACAATAAGAATCGAACCACTGTAAGAACGTGAGGAAGTTTCGAAAAGAGAAAGATTGAAATTTTGATTATCCTGCCTTCAAACTAAACGAGCAACACAAAGATTTCATGGTTTAATCTCCTGTAAGAATTCTAGGGCTAGCTAATTTGGTTAACGGGAGAGAAGAACGATGAAGAATATAGAATTAGGTAAAATAAATGAAAGGTTTATTTACTGCGGATTATTTTTTACCGGGTGTGGGGTTTATTTAACGGGTCCAGGTTTTTTTAACGGGAACGGGTTGAGAATTAGTGGGAGGGAATTACGTGGATAATTAATCCACGTGGCAGTCACTAATTGGTTAGCTTTACACGTTGGCAGCGGTTATGAACACGCGCCTGAGTCATAAGCACAGGCCAGTCTTTTGTGTTTAAATGGCACATGAGGTAAGTGGTTCAAGTGTCAAAATGGAACAGGCCGGAATTGAGGTGCCAAAATGAAATTTTTGGCCAACTTAATGTAACGACCCGGTCGGTCGTTACGTAGAATCTGCATTATATTTACTGTTAATGCCTTGTCATAGGTTGGTTATATTGTCCATGATGTATTAGAGTTGGTTAGCTCGGGCTTGGAATGATTATAGAAGAAACTAAGACACTTAGCCTCTAAAGTAGCTTTAGAGTTAGAAAAGTCAATCGAGGTTGACTTATTGGTAAACAACCTCGGAATGCGGATTTTATGGCTCGGATAGCTTCGTTAGGTGATTTAGGAGTGTGTTCTGAATATTTTTGTGATGACCGGTGTAGAATTAGGCTTGAATTGGCAAAAGTTAGTTTTTGGTGATTTTCGGTCGGCAATGGAAAATAGGCTATCAGGGTCGGAATGGAATTCCAGAAGTTGGAACAGGTTCGTAATGTCATTTTGGATATGTCTGCAAAATTTCAGGTCAATCGGAGTTGTTTTGGATAGTTTCAGCATCGTTGGTGGAATTTAGGAATTTCAAAGTTCATAGGCTTGAATTTGATGTGATTTTGGTGTTTCGAAGGCTCGACTAAGTTTGAATGCTGTTAAGGGACGTGCTGGTAAATTTTTTGAGATTTTTGAGGGCCTCGGGTGGATTTCGAAAGGTTAACGGATCAATTTAGACTAGAAGAAAAGCTGGTACATTTTTTCACAGCAGCATGAATAGTAACTCGGGTGAACAGTAGCTCGGGTGAACAGTAACTCGGGTGAACAGTACTCGGGTGAACAGTAACTCGGGTGAACAGTAAAAAGCGTGAACATATTTAAATAAACCCTTCGCGACCATTAAACCCTTTTACACCATTTTTGAACGGGAAAAGAGCTTTGAGGCGATTTTGAAGAGAGGAAATCATTGTTCTTCATTGAGGTAAGGATTTTGGACCCTAAAACTCGATTATTTGTGATTAAGGAACAAAATATCAGTGTTTAATTCATGAAAATCAGTAGAAAAAGGTGGAGTTAGGGCTTGAGATTATGAGACCTTCTAGGGATGATTTGAGGGGTCAAACGAACTCCGATTTTCGAATTCTTTATATGTACGGACTCGTGATATGACGAAGAAAATTTTGGTATAAAGTTTGTCGAGTTCCAGGATGCGGGCCCGGGGGTCGGGTTTAGACAGATTTCGGGTTTTGTGCTTAAAATCAATATGTTTCAATTGGAATTCATTCTTTTAGCATAATTTGATGATAAAAATCTGAACTTGGTAGATTTGGAGTACTCGGAAGTTGATTCGAGAGGCAAGTGTATTGTAGAGTAGCTTTTTGGGCTAGTTCGAGGTAAATGTCTTTAAATCCTGTCCTGAGGGTATGAAACCCCGGACTTTGCATCCTTTCACGGTTTTGGAGTGCACAAATTGGGAATTTGGAAATATATTCCTTTTTAGGCGACTATTGAGTTGCGAAATCGCTTTTAAAGCCTATGCTTAATAGTATTGATATATTTTTAATATATTTGGGTTGTAAACCATGTTTGGGGCCTAGTGCCGATCTGTTTAACCCCTTGGGGGATATTTTACTGATATTCCTCGCTTGATATGTTATGATTTTTCACTCAGTCCTTCTTGATAATTATTTTGACACTCAGAGTATGTTGATATTATTTCTTGAAAATGAAATAATATTTTTGGGTCGAGAACCCGGTATATTTATGGCCCGAGTGGCATATTGAGAGTGTCTGACTGAGTGAGGCCGAGAGCCTACATTGTAAGGATGTTATGATATGAGAGAGGCCGGGTGCCTGAGAGTGATTGATGTCATGATTTGTCTTATTATAGCGCTTGGGCTGAAGGAGCCCCTCCGGAGTCTGTACACACCCCAATGAGCGCAGGTACCTACAGAGTGCGAGTGTCGAGTGCCGAGTGACGAGTGATTGGGAGGCATGAGTGATTGTGAGGTGATGAGTGACTGTTACAGAGAGATGGTGAGGTGCTGAGGGAATATTTACGAGTGATGATTATGGCCCGGGGGGCAGATGTATGATGATATTTTATTGAGTTTTGACCATGATTCACTTCATTTTTCAAACTGATATTTTGAGAGTTTTACCGAGAAATAATGGAAAATATACTTGTTTTAAAGAATTTTACGGAAACTGGTTTGAACTTATATACACTTATGTTAACCTTGGTATTTTACTTTTTTGTGGATTGGTGTAATTATGCTGTGCATTTCTTATTCTTCAGACGTTGATTTATTTTCATTACTACTGAGTTGGTGTACTCATCATTACTCCATGTATCTCTGTGTACAGATCCAGGACCTAGTGCGGAGCAATAGCCATATTCGCTCGTTATCAGCAGCATTTATGGGATTTCGAGGTAGTTGTCCAGCGTCCGCAACTTCTTCATTTCCCTTAGTTATCAGTATTAGCATTTGATTCCTAGACATTGTTTATGACATTAGCAGAGTTAGTTTTATTTCTTAGATGTGCGTGACCATGTTGACTCCAGTCCTGGGGGATTTTTTTAGACAGTGGATTATTTTATATTTGTTTAAAGACTTAGGAAATTTTTATACTTGCTATGCTGATATTAAATGATATTGTGATATTTGATTAAACTAAGTGTGTAGTTATCTGATGGTTGGCTAGCCTAGTTCCACGATAGGAGCAATCACGGCCTGTTAGGATTTGGGGTCGTGACAAGTTGGTATCAGAGCTCTATTAGGACTCAACGGTCATGAGCAGGTTTAGTACAGTCTTGCAGATCGGTACGGAGACGTCTGTACTTATCTTCGAGAGGTTGCAGAACCCTTAAGAAAAATCTCATTTTCTTGAACTTATTCGTGCCATTCTACTGATTCGAGAAATCTAAATTCTTGTTGTTTCATTCTCTCACAGATGGTGAGGACACGCACTACGGAACAGGGTGACCAGACACCAGCTGGACCCATGAGAGGTCAAGGCTGTGGTAGAGATAAGGGACCAGTCCAGGCAGCAGCCGGGTAGTACTAGAGGATCCCCCTGTTATTCAGGATCAGGTCCCCGCCGAGGGTGCTCCAGCGGGACGGGTCCAGGCACCGGCAGTGCCCATAGTCATTCCGGGTCTTCAGGAGACCCTAGCTCAGATTTTGACAGCATGCACCAGTTTAGCTTAGGCAGTCGCTATATCTACTACTGCCGCTACGCCTCAGGCCGGGGGAGACAACCAGACTCCAGCTGCTCGGGTACCTGAGCAGGTTGTACAGGGTATGTAGGCACCGGGGGCAGTCCCAGCTTAGCCAGTTTCCCCAGCTGCTCAGGACTATGTGGTCCCAATTATGCCCGAGGATGAGCAGCGTAGGATGGAGAGGTTCAGTAGACTTCAGCCTCCGACTTTCAGTGGCACAGAGGGCGAGGATGCCCAAGGTTTTTTGGATAAATGTCAGATGATGCTTCGTACTGTGGGTATTTTGAAGACCATCGAGTTTCATTTGTTACTTATCAGTTTGTTGGTGTTGCTTTCACTTGGTGGGAGGCATTTGAGAGGCGTAAGCCGGTTGGTTCAGCAACTCTCACATGGCATCAGATCTCCATGATCGTTTTGGAGAAGTATGTTCCTCAGTCCCACAGAGAGGAATAGCGCAGACAGTTTGAGCAGCTGCGCCAGGGAGAGTTGTCAGTTACTCAATACGAGATTCGATTTTCCGAGTTGGCTAGACATGCTTCTGAGCTAGTCCCTACTGATAGGGAGAGGATCAGGAGGTTTGTAGATGGTCTCACGTACCAGCTTTGGATTTTGATGACCAGAGAGAGAGTGTCTAGAGCCACATTTGAGCAGGTTGTTGACATAGCTCGGAATATTGAGTCGGTTCGCAGGCAGGAGCGTGAGGAGAGGGAGGCCAAGAGGCCTCGGGGATCAGGTAACTTTAGTAGTGCCCCTCCCATAGGGCAATTTCAGCATAGCAGAGGTCGTCCGTTTAGACCTCCACAGCCAGTATGTCCAGCCTATAGTGGCACATCTTCGGAGCAGGGCCCCCGCATCTCGCATCAGGGTCATTCTTCCTTTAGTGCCCTTCCAGCTCAGAGCTCCTCCAGAGCATCATCATATCAGGGTTCTTCTGTACATGGTTCGTCCGGTGGTTATCATGGTGGCAAGGGTTCCCTTCAGTCCCCATCTCCAGCTCTAGGTAGTTGCTTCGAGTGTGGAGAGGTTGGTCATGGATGGAGGTTTTTCCCTCGTCGTGCTAGTGGATCATCTCAGTAGAGGGTTCAGCCCTCGACTTCAACCCCAGTCACCACACCACCTACCCAAGCAGCTATGGGTGGTGGTCAGGCATCGAGAGGCTGCCCTAGAGGGAAAGGTCGAGCAGGTGGAGGCCAGCCACGTATCTATGCACTCCCAGCTAGGCCTGATGTTATGGCCTCCGATGCGGTGATTACAGGTACTATCTCAGCTTGTCACAGTGAGGCTTTTGCTTTATTTGACCCTGGTTCCACATACTCTTACGTTTCATCATATTTTGCTCACTTTCTGAATATGCCTTGTGAGTCTTCAGTTACGTCTGTTCATGTTTCGACTCTGGTAGGCGGTACTATCGTTGTGGACCATGTGTACCGGTCATGTGTTATATCTATTGGGGGTCTGGAGACCCGAGTGGACTTGATGTTACTCAGTATGGTTGATTTCGATATGATACTTGGCATGGATTGGTTATCCCCATCTCATGCTATTCTTGATTGTCACGCTAAGTCAGTGACCCTGGCTATGCCCGGAGTTCCGAGAGTTGAGTGGAGAGGGTCTATAGAGCATGTACCTAGCAGAGTGATTTCTTATTTGAAAGCTCAGTGTATGGTTGAGAAAGGATGTGAATCTTATCTTGCCTTTGTGAGGGATGTTAGTAGTGAGACTCCTTCTGTTGATTCTGTTCCTGTGGTCCGTGATTTTCCGGACGTATTCCTTGCAGACCTGCCAGGCATGCTACCTGACAGGGACATTGATTTTGGTATTGACTTGGTGCCAGACACCCAACCTATCTCTATTCCACCTTATCTATGGCACCAGCGGAGTTGAAAGAATTGAAAGAGCAATTTCAGGAACTCCTAGATAAGGGGTTCATTCGTCCTAGTGTGTCACCTTGGGGTGCACCGGTGTTGTTTGTGAAGAAGAAAGATGGTTCTATGCGCATGTGTATTGATTATAGGCAGTTGAACAAGGTTACGGTGAAGAACCGTTATCCTTTGCCTCGTATTGATGACTTGTTTGACCAGCTTCAGGGAGCGAGAGTGTTCTCCAAGATTGACTAGAGGTCTGGGTATCATCAGTTGAAGAATCGGGATTCTGACATTCCGAAGACTGCTTTCAGGACCAGATACGGTCATTATGAGTTCCTGGTTATGTCATTTGGGCTGACCAATGCCCCAGCCGCGTTCATGAAATTGATGAACATCGTGTTTCAGCCTTACCTTGATTCATTCGCCATTGTGTTCATTGATGACATCCTGGTGTATTTTCGTATCCAGGAGGAGCATGCTTAGCATTTGAGGATAGTGTTGCAGAGGTTGAGGGAGGAGAAACTTTATGCAAAATTCTCCAAGTGTTAGTTTTGGCTTGGCTCAGTAGCTTTATTGGGGCACGTGGTGTCTAGTGAGGGTATTCAGGTTGATCCGAAGAAGATTGAGGCGGTGCAGAGTTGGCGTAGACCGTCCTCAGCTACGGAGATCAGGAGTTTCCTTGGTTTGGCGGGATATTACCGTCGCTTTGTGGAAGGATTCTCTTCTATTGCTTCGCCTTTGACCAGATTGACCCAGAAGGGTGCTCCATTCAGATGGTCTGATGAGTGTGAGGAGAGCTTTCAGAAGCTCAAGTCAGCATTGACCACAGCTCAGGTATTGGTTCTGCCTACTGGTTCGGGTTCTTATACAGTCTATTGTGATGCTTCTAGAGTTGGTTTGGGAGCAGTATTGATGCAGGACGGTAGTGCGATTGCCTACGCGTCTAGACAGCTGAAGGTGCACGAGAAGAACTATCCGGTGCACGATCTTGAGTTAGCTGCCATTGTTCATGCCTTAAAGATTTGGCACCATTATTCGTATGGGGTACAGTGTGAGATTTTCATCGACCATCGCAGTTTGCAGTATCTGCTGAGGCAGAAGGACTTGAATTTGCGTCAGAGGAGATGGTTGGAGCTTCTCAAGGATTATGATCTCACCATTTTGTATCATCGGGGGAAAGCCAATGTAGTGGCTGATGCTTTGAGTCGCAGGGCCGAGAGTTTGGGGAGTCTAGCTTACCTTTCAACAACAGAGCAACCTTTAGCACTTGATGTTCAGGCTTTAGCGGGTCAGTTGGTGAGATTGGATTTGTGAGACCCTCCGCGGGTATTAGCTAGCATGGCTTCCCGGTCTTCTCTTTATGATCAGATTAGAGCTTGCCAATATGACGACCCACATTTGTTAGTACTTCAGGATAGGGTCCGTCGTGGTGATGCCAGGGATGTGACTATTGGTGATGACGGAGTTATGAGGATGCATTGCCGTATTTGCATGCCCAATGTGGATGGTATTCTAGAGTTGATATTAGCAGAGGCCCATAACTCGCGGTATTTCATTCATTCGGGTGCCATGATGTATACTCTGAATTATGAGAAAGTTATTTTCGGGATGTTTTGTTTTCTGTAGCTTGTGTAGTCTCAGCAACTTCCACAAAAATCAGTCTTCCATCAACAATCTGCACCAGTAGATCATTTCAATGACAGAACAGAAAAACGAGAAGCAGCAAGACTCTTCAGACAGCCAACATAGGATATTTCACCAGGAGGTAAAAATGAAACTAAATTAATATACACAACTAAATTAAATACACTTTATAAAGCTGGAGAGCAAATTCCCGTAGGGAAGTAAAAGAGCTTTCTGCAAAGAGATCATGCCACTTAAATTCCCCCTGATTGTTAA
>ML294988.1:0-36055 GCA_005239495.1 Nicotiana undulata | reverse complement strand
TTATATATGCACGAGGGGACATTCCGTGCCGAGTGATTGTGAGGTTATGCACGATGGGACATGACGTGCCTTTTGTTGACATTATCTGTTTTGAGAAGTTAAATTCCTGCCCTTATCTTTACATTTCAGTTATTACCCTGTTCTATCGTACTAGCATTTTGTTTCCCCTTTTTCCCCGGCATGTTCTCCCCGTATCTGCCTTACTTGCTTATTTCCGTCGATATTCTCCTGTTATTATATAGAATTGCACAGGTACATATATTGTTGTCGGTCCTAGCCTCGTCACTACTTTGCCGAGGTTAGGCTCGGCACTTACTCAGTACACGGGGTCGGTTGTACTGATGCTACACTTGCACTTCTTTATGTTGTGCAGACTACGCAGCCGGACCCGGTGATCACTGACGGTCGGAGCATCTCATCAGTTCATACAGGAGACATCGAGGTAGACCCGTAGACGTTCGTGGGCCTTGGAGTCACCTTCTACTCTTCACTTTCAGCTCTGTCTTACTTTATATTTCAAAGATAGTCCTTTGTACTTATTTTCAGACCTTTGTTTTTAGTAATCTCTTAGACAGTTCGTGAGTATGTGACACCAGTTCTGGGATTTGTATATGCGTTTTATTTCGAAATTGCTATGCTATATTCTGGTTATTTGTTAACCTTCACATTGCGGACCATCTATGCCTTAGTTATCTTGTTCATTTTAGTTGTTAATGAGTTTTATTTAGTTCAAACGTTGGCTTGTCTAGCGGGTTCAATGTTAGACGCAGTCATGGCCCGAAGGTGGGATTTCGGGTCGTGACAATAATAAACATGATATATATTTGAAGCTATGTACAAAAATGATTATCATTCAGATAGTTATAGTATAAATAGTTATATTGATTAATAGTGATATTGTTTGATGTAATTGCATGTTTACAACAATTATGTTCCTGTATTTAAATGTATATGTATAGTTTAATACTTAATTTGATTACTATTTTTATATGAATATTTTAATAAAATAATAATATATGTTTTGATTTTATATGGTACCACTTAACCATGATTGTAAGGTATATAAAGTGTGTTAAAAGTGAGTAGCATTTTAAGTAATTTGAGATAATTCTTACTTATGTGCATAATTAGTTAATTATTAATTTAATAAAATATTAGCAAGATAATTAAGAATTAGTGGTGACTAATTAAGGCTTTAGATGAGCCAAAACGTGGCAGCAGCCCCATTTCCATGAATGACTCCTTAGTCGTTAAAAATATGTGGCAACCTCAATGGATTGAACAAAGTCTTAGTCATTGCCATTTTAGAAAAAGGGAATCTGTAAATGTCTTAGAGACATAAGAATCATATCCATTCTCATTTCAATAACAATTCCTTCTTACGTTCCAATCTATATTCCGCCTCTTACCTGTACTGTTATTCTTCATAGGCGTTCTTCAATTGGAAGAACTTTGTCATCTTTTCTGTAATGATTCCCTTAAAATTCATTCTATTAGTAAATTGGTTAATGCTTGAAGGCTGAAGCAACTGATACATGGATTAACACAGTAATGCTAAATACAAATGAGATCTTTGTTTTGAATTCTTTGCCTTGTGCAGATATGTGCGGATATTCCGGTGAAGCTGAAAAATAGAGTTGTGTTATAAATAGAGCTTGAAGATTTGCGACTATCTATAAGGGTAAATACAGAAACATAGTTAAGGTTTTAGGTTGGGGTTTTTGTGAAAATGAAAAAAAATTGGCAGTGCCATTTGTTTGCCATGGTCATGCATGTCCAGTGGTTGATTTGTTCTATAGCCTAGTTACCTCTGATGAGTTATTCCTCATTAGCATTAGCGAAGATATGTTAAGGCTATCCCTTATTTCTTTTTGGCATGATCCAAATAATACAAATGAACGAGCTTCCAAAGATACTCTACTCTTAGAAGCTAGCAGTACTTACATTGTTTTCTTTCTTATGGAAATATTTATGTTGAAGTTGCTTCTCTTATACTTATGTTATCAATGTTGTTGGTACTTCCTGATCCTTATAAGATTCTCGATGGAGAGTTAGCCCTTATAATGTTTACGGAGAATATCGACCTTATGTCACTTCGAAATATTCAGAACATGATTCCAATGAGTCCTACATGCATTATATATATGTATCTATTTTACTCTACCGAGCCGCGCTATAGTCGGTTGGGTATGGCACCTATTGTGCAACCACTGATCAGTTGGGTTTACCGAGTCCTCTTTGAGGCCGGGTATGATATGATGATGATGATGCCCACAGAGGCGGATGTTGATATGATGATGATGATGCCCACATAGGCGGATATTTTAAAAGATTATGTATATATATGTATCATGCATTTCATGTTACTGTCTCTTAGAAGCACTCAGATGCTACATGTTGTATCTCCTATATCTCTCTTTACATTACGGTTCTTATTTATGTTTTTCTGCCTTACATACACAGTACTTTATTCGTACTGACGACCCTTTTGGTTGGGGACGCTGCGTGTCATGCCCGCAGGTTCCGATATACAGATTGACGTTCTCCTCGTAGGCTATCAGCTCAGCGGAAGGTGTTGTTGCACTCCACTTTCTCCGGAGTTGCCTATTTGGTTAGTATAATTGGGAAATGCATTGACTAGTATGGCGGGGCCCTGTCCTGTTTTTTTGATGTTTATGTATTCTTAGAGGCTTTGTAGACAGAGGTTCAGTTTGTACTGTATGTCATAGGCCTTGACGACCCATATGTATTCATGTTTTAAAAAAAAAGGTTTAGTCATACAATTTAATTTTTTTCCACTTGCAATTGTACATTACTAGTTGTGGCCATGTTGGCCCATGATAGTTACAAAAAAGAATGAACGAGTTACAGAGTGGTTCGCTCGGGCCAGTTTGGCACTGGGTGCCAGCCACGCCTCCCAAGGTTTGGGGCGTGACAAAGTGGTATCAGAGCGGGTCGTGTTCTAGGGAGTCTACAAAGCCGTGCCTAGTAGAGTCTCACTTATGGGTGTGTTGCGCGCCACATTTATAATTGAGAGGCTATAGGACAACTAGAAAATGTTACCCTTCTTTTGTTTCCAGATCGTGCTATAGAGCTGAGTCGCAAAAAGTTAGTCTGAAGTTGTCGCGAGATTTTGTATGTCCCCAAAGGAAGTCATTAGAGTTCTGGGGATTGTATATATCTTAAATTACCAAATCCTTATATCAAGTTCAGAGTTTTTGTTTCCCATTATATGCATACATATTACATTGGTGTAGATATTTGGAGCTGTAAGGTCTAGCTTTAGGTCTCCATTTAGTTTGTTGTATTTTTGGCGGCCGTTTTTCAATTCCTAGTGGATTGAAAGTTAAATTTGCTCATGCAAGCGTGTTTTGTTAAGTTTTGGCTATGCCCGATTTTCTTTTTGGCTTCTTCCCGCGCAAGGGGAATTCTTTTCTACTAGTAGACAACGTAATGAGTTAACTAAAGATATTGCATTTGGATTTCAAGAAATATTGCGTGAGACTTTCTTGCTACTTCATTGGGTGAATGCTAACCCTATTTCTTGATGTGTAGGCATCAATTTCATAATTTAATTACATAATGGGAGTCATTTTGTTTTCTAGAGTTATCACAATTGGTTGTGGGTGAGGTTGTTTTGGAGAAATGTGTCACTTGATTGTATAAGTTTTACTGTTTGTAGATACTTTATACTCCATGTGCCTCATTTATGGACACTATGTGACATAGTATGGAGTTTAATAAGTTAATTAACTATTTATATTTCTTTAATGTATCTATACCATATACTGTGATGAGATGTGAGTGTAAGAGGAGAGTAACTGAAAAATGTTTTGGTTAGTTGGGAGGAGTTGCGTAAAAGAATATGGATGCAATGATTCCTTTTCTAACTTCCGTCCATCTATTGATGACCTCTTTCTCGGTGAAGATAGTGGATAGTTTTTATTTAGACAGTAACCAAGTAGTATGGCAATGTAAAGTGTAATCTGACATACATTGCACCATAGATCCAAAAGTAGATGGAGAGGAAAACCTATTTTGTAGCCAGAGAAAGGTCGGTTGAACGAACCAAGCTACACGATATAATTCCTCTGCTTTTGGAATAAAATTATTGAGGGAAGAAGAAGCTTTTTAGTAGAACCAGGATTAACCACAGCAAAAAACAGCAAATGCAATGTAGTTTAATAGTCGACACTTCGGATATGGTTTTGGTTTTAGTTTAAGTTACAGAGAGAACCTAGTGAAAATTTTACAACTCTCTAAGAGTTAACATTCGAGGACGAATGTTCTAAAAGGGGGAAGAATGTTACACCCCGTACTTTAATATTAGGATAAATCATAATAAGCTATATGAGGTTGAAGGGATTAAGACCCCTTGTGGTATTTTCTTTTAAGTAAAGTATTTTAGTAAAAATTTTATAAGTATATATTCGGATAGCTACTATTATTACTATTTTCGGGTATGGTAAATTATACTCATAATATAAGAAAGTTTATGAGATTTTGTTTATAGAAAAAATAGAAATTATTTTCTCACAAGAAAAGAAGATTATATTTTTACCATTTAAAGAATTAAGAGTACGAGTATTTTTACTCTTTATATGAGATTAGGAAAATTTTAAGTTGAGAAAATATATGTATTTTTACAATGGATATTTATATAATATTAACAGTCAACAATTAAAAATAAATGGAATACAATGGGAATGAAACGACATGCATTTAATTAGTATTAGAATTATAAACAAAAATGTTAACATAGTTAAAATAAGGATTGTAATATTTAATGTGAATTGAAGCAATAGTAGCACATGGTGATATAAAATGTTAGAATAGACATGAAAGCATTCTTTGTATAATAAACATGATATATATTTAAATCTATATACAAAAATAATTATCATTTGGATAGTTATAGTATAAATAGTTATATTGATTAATAGTGATATTGTTTGATGTAATTGCATGTTTACAACAATTATGTTCCTGTATTTAAATGTATATGTATAATTTAATACTTAATTTGATTACTATTTTTATATGAATATTTTAGTAAAATAATAGTATATGTGTTGATTTTATATGGTACCACTTAATCATGATTGTAAGGTATATAAAGTGTGTTAAAAGTGAGTAGCATTTTAAGTAATTTGAGATAATTCTTAGTTATGTGGATAATTAGTTAATTATTAATTTAATGGAATATTAACAAGATAATTAAGAATTAGTGGTGACTAATTAAGGCTTTAGATGAGCCAAAACGTGGCAGCAGCCCCATTTCCATGAATGACTCCTTAGTCGTTAAAAATATGTGGCAACCTCACAAGATTGAACAAAGTCTTAGTCATTGCCATTTTAGAAAAAGGGAATCTGTAAATGTCTTAGAGACATAAGAATTATATCCATTCTCATTTCAATAACAATTCCTTCTTACGTTCCAATCTATATTCCTCCTCTTACCTGTACTGTTATTCTTCATAGGCGTTCTTCAATTGGAAGAACTTTGTCATCTTTTCTGTAATGATTCCCTTAAAATTCATTATATTAGTAAATTGGTTAATGCTTGAAGGTTGAAGCAACTGATACATGGATTAACACAGTAATGCTAAATACAAATGAGATCTTTGTTTTGAATTCTTTGCCTTGAGCAGATATGTGTGGATATTCCGGTGAAGCTGAAAAATAGAGTTGTGTTATAAATAGAACTTGAAGATTTGCGACTATCTATAAGGGTAAATACATAAACATAGTTAAGGTTTTAGGTTGGGGTTTCGTGAAAATGGATAAAAATTGGCAGTGTCATTTGTTTGCCATGGTCATGCTTGTCCAGTGGTTGATTTGTTCTATAGCCCAGTTACCTCTGATGAGTCTTCCTCATTAGCATTAGCGAAGGTATGTTAAGGCTATCCCTTATTTCTTTTTGGCATGATCCAAATAATACAAATGAACGAGCTTCCAAACTCTACTCTAAGAAGCTAGCAGTACTTACATTGTTTCCCTTCTTATGGAACAATTGATGTTGAGGTTGCTTCTCTTATTCTTATGTTATCAATGTTGTTGGTACTTCCTGATCCTTATAAGATTCTCGATGGAGAGTTAGCCCTAATAATTTTTACGGCGAATATCGACCTTACGTCACTTCAAAATGTTCAGAACATNTGTTGATATGATGATGATGATGCCCACAGAGGCGGATGTTTTAAAAGATTATGTATATATATGTATCATGCATTTCATGTTACTGTCTCTTAGAAGCACTCAAATGCTACAGGTTGTATCTCCTACATCTCTCTTTACATTACGGTTCTTATTTATGCTTTTCTGCCTTACATACACAGTACTTTATTCGTACTGACGTCCCTTTTGGTTGGGGACGCTGCATGTCATGCCCGCAGGTTCCGATAGATAGATTGACGGTCCTCCTAGTAGGCTATCAGCTCAGGGGAAGGTGTTGTTGCACTTCACTTGCTCCGGAGTTGCCTATTTGGTCAGTATAATTGGGACATGCATTCACTAGTATGGCGGGGCCCTGTCCTGATTTTTTTGATGTTTATGTATTCTTAGTGGCTTTGTAGACAGAGGTTCAGTTTGTACTGTATGTCAGAGGCTTAGACGGCCCATATGTATTCATGTTTTAAAAAAAAGGTTTAGTCATACAATTTAATTTTTTTCCACTTGTAATTGTACATTACGAGTTGTGGCCATGTTGGCCCATGATAGTTACAAAAAGGAATGAACGAGTTACAGAGTGGTTCGCTCGGGCCAGTTTGGCACTGGGTGCCAGCCACGCCTCCCAAGGTTTGGGGAGTGACACCTATAGGATCCAACTAAGCAATTCTGAGTATACTCATGTGATTACCATCGCCAATTACTGCGTAAATCACCTAGATATCATGCCTAGAAATCGCATTAAGGAAAATGGCTTTTGCATACGAAACTATCTGTCGGTTAAAATCCAGAATCACATAGAGATCATGTCTATAGGATTCAATAACTTTAATTTGTCTAAAATCTACAACTGTCAAATGTTAATTTGTTTGCGTGTATTTGTTGTCTAAGTGCGGAGGCTAACATGAGCTCGTATTTGTCCATACTTGAAAGCCAAATTATTTTGTATGTCGTCTAGTTTTCTCCTTGTTGAGAAACATAAGTTAAGTTTAGAACCATCCAAAATAGAGGCCCAAACGCCTCCTGGACCATAGGTATGGGGGTAGTGCACGCATAAGGTACGATTTAGAATCAATTAGTGCACTTTAGGTAAACAACTTAAAGATAGTAATCGGGTAGAAAGAGAAGATAGTATGTGCCCGCTGAATAATATGAGTAATGCCTCACATCGAGGGAGTTACAAAGTATTATTTATGTTGCACGGGGTGATCCTTTTGGATTAAAAACTTAGGACCCCCTACCTTTGCTTTAAAATCAATTATTTTGTTTATTTTATCTTTCCTCTTTATTTGGACTAATTCATATAATTCGAGTTCGGCCGGGACCCACAGTTTTGGACCTCGAGGAGTGCCTAACACCTTCTTCTCGAGGTAACTTGAGCTCTTACCCAATCTTTGGTGAGTCAAATTGGTTAAACCGGAGTTACTTGCAAATAGGTGCCCTAACGCACCTCAAACTTGTTAGGTGCCGACTTTTTTTTACACCCTTCCTTAAAAGAGTTATCACGTGTTTAAACCCGATTTCGCGAGAAAAAGGGGCGCGACAGTCTGGTCGTTCGTTGTTACATTTTTAAGGTTGTTTGACACTACTTTGATTGTCGTTTTATGTATGAAGTGATTAGGGTGCGTGGGCTGTTTTGTGGTATATTATCATGGAGATAAGATTGAAAAATGATGCATAGATGTTGTTATTGTTTTGTTCCTGGTGCTGTTGGTATATGGTATTGGAGGAGGGCCTTGTTGCAGGGAAGATGCTGCCCAAATTTACGTAAACGAGCTACTAGTTTAAGTTGCAGACTTAGCCTTTACTCAGCATTGATTTTAAATCTCCTTATGCCATGGTAGATTGAGTTGAGTTGTTTGAAGAATTGCTTGGAAGGTATTAAGGACTCAACAGAGTTAATGTATGTTAAGGCTAAACCTTACTTTCATTTTGGCATGATCCGGTAACTACATGTGTTTGATAACAAGACATAAAGAGAAGTTCATATTCTTGAATTTATGTACATTTTCCTAGTCTCATAAGTTACAGCATTCTCCCTTATCGGGACTTCATATCCAGTTTAGTTTTGTCTTATGTCAGCCAAGAGAGCATAGAGTCCATATATATATATATATATATACAATATTACAGTATTTTCGCAACCATCGAGCTACAATCGATGGGCAGGCCCGTATTGGGCAACCTGTGATCAGATGGTGAGTTATATACCGATCCTACTATGGTCGAGAGCCTATGAGAAAGCCCAAAATGGTCGAGATACAGATCCTAGTATGGCCACGCACCTATGAGCGAGCCTACTACGGCAGAGCAGTTACACATATCGAGCCTTATAAGGCCGGACATCTATTTTACTTAGTATATTGAGAGAGTTGAATCAGTATCAGCTGGTAAGCATATCTTCAAATTATATTTGACTCCCAGTTACTTTCAATTATTATATTAGTGCCTCCCTTTTTTGATGATCTTGTCACTTCTCTTAAACTATAGCTTCAAGCTACTATTGATGTAGGAACAAACCACTATAAATAGGTATCTCTACGCGTAAGAATGAATGTATGATTAATTCAAATACATTAACCCGACAAGAGTTGACCATGCAGGGGAAGTGACTAATGAGCGGGGTACCTTAGCTTATGCCAGGTCAGTTTAATTTCAGCTTTCAGTTATTCTGTTGCCTTACATACTCGGTACATTATTTCGTACTGATGTCCCTTTTGTCAGGGATGCTGCATTTCATGCTTGCAGGTCCTCATTGATAGTTGGATTGACCCTCGTAGCAGACAGAGTCAAACATCAGCTTGGTTTGTAAGCTCCACTTCCTCGAAGTTGCCAGGTCTAGACCTTGGAGTCCATTTTATATACACAGGTCTGACGGGTAGGTCGGGGCCCTGTCCCGACCATGGTACAATTCAGTTATCTCTAGAGGCTTGTAGACGTGTCCTTTATATTTTGTATAACAGTAGATGTTCATGGCGTCTTCGTCAGCCTGCACAATCATATATATTAGCTTTTGGGTATGTTTACCCCTCATATGAGAGATACGTTATTTTTATATGATTCATAATATGGCCTCATCAGCCTAAGTTTAGGGTTACCCCTCCAGAGTTCAGAGTTATAGAGTGGTACGTTCGGGCCGCGTATGGAACCGGGTGCCGACCACGCCTCTTCAGGTTTGGGGCGTGATACCATAGAGCAGGCCTCACGAGCTTTATATCGAGCTATAGACCAGGCGTCGCGATCTCTATAGCACGGTCTAGCGCGCTACAAATCTAGCCTCGTTAGGGATATAGCACGGTCTAGCACGTTACAAGCTGGGCGACGCGAGATTGAAAAATTTCAACTCCCCAACACACTGTTCAACCCAAAAACTCCGAAAATATAATACATTAGCCTACCTTGTCACCACGAAACCTTAAATTATTTAGCGAAATCTTCTGGGGCCTTACAGGTCCCAACCCGTTCATGAACGGGTGCACCATATCACTCATCTCGGCCACCATATGGGGAGAATACCTTGCTATAGAATGAAACGGCATACTATACTCTCGCACACTCATATTACCTTGTCGAAGGTTCAAGAACTTATTAGCTCTAGTTCGTCATATCTTAACTGGCAAGTTGTAAGAACAATGGCCTCAGAAAATTCCTTCCACACAGCTGGAAGAGCATTCAGACCCTTGAATCTCTCCTAACTATCATACCAAAAAACCGTTAAATCCCGTAACCAATAAGAAGCCTACTCTACTGCCTCAGTATCACTAGTGTGCATAACTCGCAATGTACGATGAACCTGATCAATAAAAGTCTATGGGTCCTCCTTGGGGTCTGATCCGGTAAACATTGGAGGGTCAAGATTAATAAAATAACGAACTCTCACACTAACCGGTTTATCAGCAGTACCGGTATTATGACTCTGAGCCTGAGCTGCTACCAATCTAGTCAATAGTTGCACCACATTGTGCATATCGTGGTCTGTAGTTCTAGACGGAGGAATTGGAGGTGTTGTGTCCCTTCGAATATCCTCTGGAGGAGACATAGTAGATGAGGTATGGGACTACATTTCTCTCCAAGCCTCACTTTGGCCTGCTCTGGCCGGAGGCACTTGATTGGTACCCTCTCCCGCAGCTATATAAGGCCGTCTACTAATCGCTTGCTTCCTAATCGAAGGCACCGCTAAAAGAAAACAAGGTGAATTTTAGAGATGAACAATTATGACTCAATTCTACACACGATCAAGATTCAGGAAAAATGTAACAACCCTAGATGTCATGTAGCCTCCTGAATATAAATGTGGCGCGCTACACACCCTAGGATAGACTTGCTCTGATACCAAGTTTGTCACGTCCCAAACTGGAGGGCCATGACTGGAACTCGGGCCATACCTACTGAGAACAAACATACACTTTATCTAACCTTCCTTATTATAAATAAGGGCCGATGAGGCCAATATAAATGCCAGAAATGAATCATAAACAATCAACAATCATAGATAACGACATGAGACATATAACATGGCCGACAAGGCTATCATGAGCTATATACAACAAAAACCATCTGATAAGGCTATCCAAAACTATACATGAGATGACACCTGTCTATGAGCCTCTAAAGCAACATAAGTGCTACAATATTGTCAGAATAAGGCCCTGACATACCCGTAATGTCTATAACAAAAGTGCATACCAAGACCACGACAAGTCTGGAGAAGGGACTCGCCAATAACCGCTGAACTGGGAAGCCTATTGTGGTGGTGGAGCTGCGTCTACTTGTCTATCAGGACCTGCAACACGACATGCAGCGTCCAAAAATAAAGGGGACGTCAGTACGAATAAAGTACTGAGTATGTAAGGCAGGAAAGCATAGATAAGAACAGTAAGGTAAACAGGGATAGAAAATATATAACCTGTAACATCTGAGTACCTCTGAGAGATACTGACATGAAATTCATGGTAGATAATTATATATACAAATACATAAAAATTTAAAACATATGCCTCTACCGGCAATAATAGGCTCGGTAAAATATACCCGACCATCATAAGGCTATGTAGTATCGTACCCGACCACGTGGAGCTCGGTAAAACGCAACTGATCAGTGGTTGCACAATAGGTGACGTACCCGACCGACTATATCACGACTCTGTAGGGTAAAATAGGTACATCTATATATATATATATATATATATATGATGCATGATAGACTCATTGGAATCATATTCTGAACCTTTTGGAGTGACGTAAAGTTGGTAACCTCGGTACACATTATTAGGACTAACTCTTCATCAAGAATTTTATAAGAATCAGTACGTACCAACAACATTGATAGCATAAGAATAAGAGAAGTAACATACATCAATCGTTTCATAAGAAGGGAACCAAAGTAAGTACTGTTATCTTCTAAGAGTGAAATATCTTTGGGCGCTCGTTCATTATATTATGTACAATCAGAGTCGTGCAAAAGAAGGAAAGGGATAGCCTCACATACCTTGTATATACTGCCCAACCTCAAGCTGTGCAAAGGTCACGACTCCTTTGTCTACAATAAGAGAAGTGATATTATCGCTACCTTTTAAGCGTCGTACCTATTATTTGTCGACCACAACCCATTTATAATAAAACGAGCAGCACCTTCCCTGCTTATCCGACTTCCCACAAGTTATAACAGCCTGCAACAACCAATATACGCTCGTATATAATAGCTTTGTACACTTTCTTCTTTCAAATTCAGGAAGCATAATAATAACAATACAACCACAACATCAACTAAAAACTACAGTTATACCGACACTATCGTCCAGTAATCAAAGAGCGACAAGCTCCCGAGGCTTTATACAATTGTGTACTCCACACCAGACCTCCTTTTAACCACAACCAAGCTCTACACGAGCTACCACACAACCACCAATCTCCGTACCATAAGAAAAGAGCCCATAACCAATTTATACAATTACTACGACTTGAACTCACGGCTTGCGATCACAGTCCCGTGATTTCTCAACAATTATATGCCTTAAAATAAAACTTACCTTAACTGAATGTATAAAAATATGGAGAAGTTGTACGTAGAAGAAGACTTTGTGCACTTCACTGTTTTAGGGAAAAGGAACGAGCAAGATGGAGTTTCTCCCCACATAGTTGCGAGTGTAAATATATGTATCTAATAATTCCCTCCTTTCCCAAATGATAAAGTGTCTTAAACACTATGTATATAGATGATAAGGTCCGCTGAAATACATCTCGTCACCAAACTATTGCAAAAGTCTATTTCTTAGTGTAGAAGGACTTTAAGTATTTTAAATATATTGAAATGATTTGTCCTTTACCAAGACTCCGCTAACTTTCAAATTAAGTAAAATATCATCACATGCCACATAGTACTAGGAAGTCTCTTAAACAGATTACTATATGTACTTTGATAAAATACTTATTCCATATAAGTTAATACTTATCTAATAAAATATGTGGCTATTGTTATTTACAAACTTACCTATTAAGAGGTAATTATTATACATGGTAACAAAATATATATGTTAATATTTTTAAAGGTTAGGGCATTGATAAAAATAAAATTATATCCTATCAAATTCTAATTTTTTCCAACATAATATCAAAGTACAAATTTTTCTACTATACGTTATTAAAACGGTAAAAGATAACTTTCTCGCTTTATGAGAAAATAATTTTTATTTTTCTAATAAAGGAAATCTCATTGAATAACTTCCACATATCATGTACTTAATTTAATGCGCATCCGAAAAGTAAAAATAACAATAACTACATAAAAGCAAGCTTATCAGACCTTTACTAAAAGGTTATCAAACTTACGGGGTCTTTGTTAAAACCGTCATAAATCCCCCTATAACCATATGAGTAACCTTAATCCCTTCAAGCTTATATGGATTTACTACGACGTATCCTGATGCCCGGGTGCGATATGTTACTCGCGGCGCGTGGGCTGGCGCGACTCCCTATTTTCTGTTGCGTGTCAAATTGTCAACTCTCTGGATTTCACCACTATGCCCCGCACGGCGCGTCGCTCCATGCGACGCGCCTGTGCAATGTTTTCAGGGTAAATGTCCTAATTCGGCTAGGAAAATGTGATTTCCTTTGGGCCCGACCGTACTTTGTATAAATACATGGAAATTGTTATTTTCTTGGAGAAGCAAAACCACAAGGAGTTCATCATTCAATACTCACTCAAGACCCAAATTTTGATCGTCTTATATTTTCCTTTACTCTAAACATATTGTGATGAATTGCTCCATATATATGGAGCAGTTCACTTTAGGGTTTGATGGATTCGGTGTATTGGTATTTGTTTGTGGATTATAACTATAATTTTATGTATTGAATCAGTTTTGGATGATTTAGTTGTTGCATCTTTATTCACTTGTTCATGTAACCGAGAGAAGCATAACTTGTGATATCTTTGCATTTTATTGCTGGTTGAGTTCATTAATTCTTCTTAGTAATAGGAAGAAGCTAGTTGAATAATTGATTTAAATCTAGTTAGGAGGATAATCGAGAGAGGTTCTCCTAAAGACCAATCCACTTCGCATTCTTGCATATATTCACATAGCTTAAATTGGTTCATCTAGTGAGGTTGAGACCTAATCGAGACAGGAGTTTCTACTAAACAATTGAACTGGTAATTAAACGCATTCAAAAGACTCACTTAAGCATTAGAAGTAAATTATCTAGAGTTAGATCCAAATATTTGTCTTGCACTTATCATATCAACCCCTACTTTCTCCCATTGATATCTTTCTTTTCTTATTCCTTGCTTCGATTTTCATTAGTCAATAGCTCTAGATTTTTAGTTAATTGTAGTTTTAATCACATAAATCTCAACTATTGATCATTTTGGATAGCAGTGAAACAAGAAACTATCAAAACACTGTTTAAATTCAATCCCGGTGGATACGATATTATATTATACTATATTTTACGAGCGAGCATATTTAAGTGTGTGTTTAAAGCTCGTCAAATTTTGGCTTTGTTGTCGGGGATTGGAAATCAATAGTGTTTGAAATAGTTTGTGGTGCTAATTCAAGAATTTTTTTAATTTTATTTTTCCCTTTTTATGGTTGGTGTTCTTTAATTGTTCGCAAGTTACAATTAAGAGTGGTGCATGACTCGATCTTCTGTGAAAGATCTGCTAGTACGAACCAAAGATAGAAAAACAACTGCGACAGTCGAGGAAGGAAAGATATCTCCCCGATAATATAAAGAAGGTTGCGCAATCCTCAACCAAAGAAACTATGGAAGGAGATGATGACAATGTTGATTTGGCTGCAAGAGAGACAGCCCAACGACGAGAACAAGTTGCACGGGGTGCTGAGGAAGCAACTCTTAGAGATTCACAAATTGTCTACGAAGAAGAGAGGGGTTGGCGAATTGCTCAAAATCAACCCTTGGCTGCAGATCAGTTTGGAAATATATCTCCCGGGGCTAGATATCACTTAACGATTATGCTAGACCAATCTATAACCAAGGATTATCAAATGTGAGACCTCCTTCAATTGCAACTAATAATTTCGAGTTGAAGCAAGGGCTGCTCCAAACCCTTCAAAACTATTGTGTCTTCAGAGGGTAGATGAACGAAGATCCAAACAACTATCTAATGGACTTCGAGGAGATTATGAAAATCTTTCAATATATTGGTGTGTCACAATATGCAGTTTACTTAATGGCATTACCTTTCACACTCAAAGATGATGCAAAGTAGGGGCTTCGAAGCTTGCCAATTGGATCGATTAGAACATGGGATGACATGACCAGAAAAATTCTTGATAAATATTTCTCATCAGCTAAGACTGGCAAATTTAGAAGATATATCCATAACTTTAGCCAAAAAGATACTGAAACTATGTTTGAAGTCGGGAGAGGTTTAAGGAGATAGGCAGAAAGTGTCGGCATATTGGAACTGAACTCTGGATGAAACTCTAGGACATTCAGGATAGATTGACACCAACTTCATGTAGAACATTGAGCAATGCAGCTGGAGACATATTAATGAAGAATACTCCAGAGGAGATAGTTACAATTTTTGATGAGTTGTCTGAAGATGCAAATCAGTGGCCCTTTGAGAGTGCTCAAAGAACAAGATCGACAGGTGTTCACCAGGTTGATGCTAACATATATGTGTATGTAAAACTTGATGATATGGATAAATAAATATGGAAGATAGCCTTGGCTGCAATACAAAGTGAGCCTCATGCAGCTTGTGATATATGTGGAAGAGGACACCCCACTCATGAGTGTCAAGCCTCAACTAAGGAAGCGAGTGTTGTGGGAAACTATAACTTTAATGCAATAGGTCAGAGGAACCCCGGTTTTTCATGGAGTTCATCTGGGTGTACTGCAAATGCATGGTAGTAAAACAACCCCAGACCTCAAGGATAAAGAGCTCTAGTCTTCCAAAATAAGCAGAGGCAGCAGTTTCAGCCTAAACAGTCCAATCAGCCTGGTCTAGAAGATCTAATGAAAGCCTTCATTGTCAAGACAGATGAGAGGCTAGACGCTCATGGAGCATCCATCAAATAACTTGGCACATCTTTTCAAAAGTTGGATAGACAGGTGGGACAAGTTGCAACAATATTATCTGAGAGAATCCCAGGTACTCTGACAGTTGAAACTGAGAGAAATCCAAAAGAAGTAGTGAATGTTGTGACCTTTAGAACTGGGCAAGTGTTGAGAGATCCCACTCCAATCCAAAAAGAGGTGGTACCTGAAAAAGAAAGTGGGGAGCAGCTGAAGACTGATGTTGATAAGAAGAAAAAATGCAAGAAGGGAGCTGAGAAAAAAAAAAGAAGGAAAAGAACTCAAGAAGGGAGGAACATGAAGAGATCAAGCACATGTCTGCTTTACCTTTTCCCCAAAAGCTATAGAGAGAAAAGCTGGACAAGCAATTTGAGAGATTTCTGGTTATGCTGAAACAAGTTAATGTAAACTTACCATTCCGTAAGTGCTCTCCCAAATGCCAGCTTATACCAAATTCTTGAAGGATATCCTTAAAAAGAAGAGAAAGATAGAAGAGACCTCACTGGTCAAGCTCACAGAGCATTGCAGTGCAAGCTTGCAACACAAACTCTCACAAAAGTGTGGAGACCCGGAGAGTTTTACTATACCTTGCTCTTTAGGCTCTATTAATTTTGATAAGTCTTTATGTGATTATGGTGCCTCAATTAATCTAATGCCTCTATCTATTTACATGATACTGGAGAATGAGATTAGAGAGATAAAGCCAGCAGCAATATCTTTGCAGCTGACATACCAAATGACTCTGATACCCGAGGGGATAGTGGAAGATGTCTTAGTGCGGGTGGATAAGTTCGTATTTCCTGTAGATTTTATAGTGGTGAAGATGAAGGAGAACAAGTAGGTCCCCCTTATCCTAGGAAGATCATTCTTAGCAACGAGTAGAGCAATCTTAGATATACATGAGAGAAGTGTCATGCTTATAATGGGTTGAGAGATTGTGACTTTTGAGATGAATGTAGAAACGGGGGTGGAAAGGGAGAAGCCAACTGCAAGTGTCGAGTGAAAGGTGAAGATATCGGAAGAGAAGGCTCCACTGAGTGAGAAAGATAAGTGTGGAGTGTACCCCAGGAAGGCTGAGAAGAAGTTGTCTTCTTGAATTTGTGCATTAGTTCGGGCGAGAGGAATGGAGCCCGACGTCAACTCAGACCCCGACAGATATTCAAGGAAGATTCCTTTACCTTATGCTTTTTAATTGTGTATCATTGGGGCATGCCACAACTTAAAGTGTGGGGTGGGAGATATTGGTATGTTGTATGTATATTAGTTTTAGTTTGCTTTTGCTTTTTAGTAGTTAGAGATAGAAAAACTAAAAAAACATAAAAATTATAAATTTTTTATTTTTCCCGAAGATGGATATCATTCGACGGATTTTTTGAGGGATTAAAGTCAAAAGAAAAATAAAAAAAGATTTTCTTTTGTTAGGCAGTGTAATAATTCCCCCTTGGTTTTCCTTTGTGTCGCAGTACTTTTCTAATGATGTTGTTTGAACCGGGTGTAGTTAGTTTTTATTTTTGTTAGGATTAGGAAACCTTGTGCTATGATTTGAATTGAGAGCAATATCTCTTAACTTTATTATGCCTAGAGAATAGTGAGCGCTTTAGTTGTGGCGATTAGGCTTAGTTTTTGACTCTTGTATAAGTACCTTAATTTTTATGATCTTAACTTTGCTTAATCGTTTTGACTAGAGTGTCTTGATAATCAAATCTTGAGTGAGTTATGTGCCATGTGGGTGTGAGGATTTGTGGTATTTTGTGCATTGCATTTGATGTCTAGAACTTGCCCTATGTGTTTTCAAAGTGAAATAGTAGTTTTATACAGTCTTGGAAGTGATATAGGCATTTCTTTATTGTGCCAAATATATGTTTTACCCACATATATGTTATGTATCTTAGTTAACCCCTTTGAGCCTGTAATCCTATTTTTTTGGCACCCACATTACAAGTCTTACCCATTTGTTTGAATTGACCATTTACCTGAACCTTATACCTCTCATGGGCACTTGAAATTGTTATGAACTTTGTAAAAGCTGAAGTGTGGGGTGGTTAGTTTGGCTTTTGAGTGGAACTAATGAAATAAGGAGAAATGTGCATTGTTTTGAAAAAGTAAGAGCCACTTGAATTGAAAAGGAAAATGAAACTATAGTTATGTTGTTGTGAGGAAAAAATATTCCTTGATAGCAGTAACTCTTGATGTATTTGTGCTTATATAAGTAGGGAGTTAATGCATATTGATGTGAAGGTGGAGTTATGGTTTGACATAGCTGTGCGATTTTGAACAATGAATTGTATGTATTAAAGTGCTTAGAGAGGTGTAGTCACTCTTATATCTAAATATCTCCTACCGGGCCTGCATCATACATTACAACCAATTAAAGTCCTACTTCATCCTTGTCTGAATGAACTCAATTAGTAGAGTAGTATACTATAGGCAAGCCTATGGTTCATCTTTTGTGGAATATGAATGTTGTTTCTAAGAGTAAGTGAACTTTTTCTATCGTGAGTTCCCGATTGTTATTAATTTCTATGGAGTGAGGAACTACTGTTTATTGTTATGTGAGGGCACTTGATTCACGATGAAAGGTAATGTCGTTGACCTCCGTTTTAGAGTAAGTGAGCTGGTTGTGAAAAATGCAAGGTGCTTTTGAATCAAATCTTGAGGCGAGGATGTTACGATATTGTGCTTAATCTGTTTTAATTATTTTTGGTATGATGAGTTAGGAGAGTTGTTTATAAAAGTCATGTCTATATAAAGTGTAGTTTGATTGCTCGAGGATGAGCAATGGTTTAAGTGTGGGGTATTTTGGAAGGCCATAATCTCGCATTGCACTTTAATTTACTGTACTTTTATTGTGTTTGAGTTTTAATATGTAACGACCTGTCTGGCCGTTTTGAGCTCTAGCGCGTTGTTCAGCAGTTCGAGGTCATGAACAGCTTCGTTTCAGGTATTATGACTTGTAGGCGTGGTCAGAACAGAATTTCGGGAAGTTTGGAGTCAATTTGGAAAGAAAATTCTCATTTCGGAAGCCTTAAGTTGGAAGAATTGACTAAGATTGGATTTTTGAGTAAACGACCTCGAAATCAGGATTTGAAGGTTCCAACAGGTTCGTATGATGATTTCGGACTTGGGTGTATGTTCGAATCGGGTTTTGGATGTCACGACCCAAAACCTATGGGTTGTGATGGCGCCGGACACCACTGTCGGGCAAGCCAATTCCTTAATTCGTACAAATACCTTCATGTTTAAAAATTTCGATATCGTTGCCCTTATTGCATTTCACAATCAAATAAATAAACTGTTATAGATTTAAATACGACGGAAGGTGCTTTTAATTCAATAAAACAAGACTCAACACATCCCCAGAACCCGGTGACACAAGTACATGAGCAGTTTCTAAGAATTTATTCAATTATACAACTATTGTCCGAGGAATAAATGGGACAAAGACAACAATGATACAAGTAAAGATATGGAAAGAAGGAGACTGTGTCAACTTCGGAACGCCTCCGGATGAATGCAGCCTGAGTAAGTCTCCAAATCAACTTCTGAACTATGAAGGTACCTGTGCAACAAAATGCACAGAAAGTGTAGCATGAGTACATATACATATATGTACCCAGTGAGTATCCCGTCTAAACTCGAAGAAGTAGTGACGAGAGGTCAACTAGATACTCACTAAGGTCCAGCAACCTAATATAAAATGAGATATGGCTAAAGCAATCGACATGCGAAGTAGTAAACAGCAAGTTCATAAACACATAATGTAATACGAGTAAGAACCCCAAGTACCTATTTCTCTTATTAAATAATACCTGCCAATCTAGTCTTATGTGATCCAGACTCAAGTGTACATATACCGACACATACAAGACAACCGGCCGGAGTCATAAGGTAGGTCATAAGGACTGAGGTCATAAGCTTCTCACGATCGCGAATCATACTTGCAACTCGTGTGCTGACTCGATAGTAATAAGCTCCCCACGATCGCGCATCATGCCTGCGACTCGTGTGCTGACTCGATAATAATAGTATTCATATATAGGTACCTACGGGTACCGACTCAACCGTGAACTCAACAGGATTGTGTCAGTATCATATCACTGATAGCCAATTAGGATTTACATCATCATATTTCACCTCTTTCATGTTATTTCAACAATAAACACAATTTATATACATACAATGGTCCAAATAAGGCACATAATGGCATGCTCGTGAGTCCTACGGCTACCCGACATAGCAATATAGTCGCCACGTACGGACTCTCATCACGTGGTACGTACGCGGCCCCCACAACATGTACACATAGCAAACAAGGAACCTATGGGGACATTTCCCCCTTACAAGTTTAGAAAGGAGACTCACCTCGACGAAATCACCCCACGGATCAAGGATGCGCCCGAATCTCCGAAATCTACTCTCGACGGCTCGCAACTAGTCAAATATAGAATAATCGAATCATTGTAAGTTCAAAGAAGGAGAATTAACAAGGAAATCCCAAAATTAGGTGTTCTTGAAGAAACTTGGAATTTCGACCCCAGGCCCATTCGTTCGGATTTCGAAATTTTTTGAAGGATTAAATTAACCGAAGCCTTACTAATTAAATTATACATATTACTTCAAAAATTAATGCTCAAATCGTGGCAAAAGATCACATTTTCCAAATTCTAGGTTTCTTAGCAAATTCTCACATTTTCCCCAATTTTCATATCAAATCTATGTAATAAATCTTGTATTTAACTTGAAAATAAGTAGAAACAACTTATCTTTGATGCTTGATGAAATCCCCCTTGAAATGCTCTCCAAAATCATCCAAGCCAAATGAAAGAAATGAAGAAAATGGGCCAAATTCGTGTTTAAAGAATCTGCCCATGCTTCACCGGGTTGTACCTTGCACTTGTGCTGTACAGGTTGTACATCCTATTAAAATTTTCCCTTGTTGGACACCTTCTGTTAAAACACCCATAACTTCTAGCAAAAAATATCCAAATAACAAATGGTTTTAATATTTAAAAACTAGACTCGAAGATATTTAATTTGATAGGTTGTAAACCATATAACTCCTTATATATCCCGATATATGAGCTTCTAAAGTCAGCTCCAGGCATCAGAAAATTCTTGCGAAAACTGCTCCACCAGTCTTATTCAATCGGTCATAACGTTTTTTACAAATTTCCAAATGACAAATGGTTTAATGTTATAAAAATTAGACTTCAAGATCTACAACTTTCACGTTTTGCAAATTTTCAGATTCCTTATAGATTCTTATATATACACTTCCAAAGTTAGCTCCTCGACGCACAATTTGCTGTCCAAAAATGCACCGGAACATTTCTGCAATTTTTTTCCTTCTTTTTCGTCCGAAATTCATTCCTTTAACCTTCCGAAATCCACCCGAGGCCCTCGGGACCTTAACCAATTATACCAACTTGTCCCAAAATATGATACAAACATGCTCGAGGCCTCAAATCACATCAAACAACGTCGAAATCATGAATCGCTCTCCAATCCAAATCTTTAAGAACTTAGAATTTCAAACTTCTACATCCGACGCCGAAACCTATCAAATCAAGTCCGATTGACCCCAAATTTTGCACACAAGTCATAATAGACATTACAGACCTGTTCCAACTTTCAGAACTGGAATCCGACCCCGATATCAAAAAGTCAAACTCTCGATCAAACTTCTCAAAAACCTTCAAATTTCTATCTTTAGCCAAATGACTTCAAAATGACCTCCGGACATCCGAATTCACTTCCGATCGCACTCCCAACTCAAGAATCACAATACGGAGCTATTACCAGACTCGGAATCCCAAACGGACATCAATATCATTGAAATACGCTTCAAGCCAAACTTAGGAAATTTCTTCAAAAATGCCGACTTCCACAATATACACCGAAATGCTCTCGAGTTATCCAAATCCTGATCCGGACATACGCCCAAGTCTGAAATCACCATATGGATCTGCTTGAACCTTCAAATCCTGATTCCGAGGTCGTTTACTCAAAATTCCAGTCTTACTCAATTTCTTAACCTTGAGGCTTCTGAAATGATAATTTTCCTTTCAATTTAACTCCGAACCTCCTGAATTTCAACTCTGACCATACATACAAGTCACAATACCTGAAATGAAGTTGTTCATGACTCATAACTACTGAACGACGCGCTGGATCTCAAAACGACCGGTCGGGTCGTTACATTGGATATCCCAGGAGCATTTCAACGTATATTGTGGAAGTTAGCATTTTAGAAGAAATTTCATAAGTGTGGGTTGAAGTGCATTTCAGTGATATTGATGTTCATTTGGGATTCTGAGTCTGGGAATAGATCCGTATGATTATGGAGTTGGGAGCGCGATCAGAAGTGAATTCGAAGGTCCGAAGGTTATTTTGAAGTCATTTGGCTAAAGATAGAAATTTGAAGGTTTTTGAGAAATCCGACCAAAAGTGGATATTTTAATATCGGGGTCAAAATGCGATTCTGAAAGTTGGAGCAGGTCCGTAATGTCGAATATGACTTGTGTGCAAAATTTGGGTTCAATCGGACGTGATTTGATAGGTTTCGGCATCGGATGTGGAAGTTTGAAATTTCAAAGTTCATAAAGTTGGAATTTGAGTGAGATTCATTGTTTAAGCATTGTTTGATGTGATTTGAAGCCTCGAGCAAGTCCGTGGGATGTTATGGGACTGAGTCGTGTTATTGGATGGGGTCCCGGGGGCCTCAGGTGTGTTTCGGGATGGTTTCGGGTCATTTTTTAGTGATTTGCTGCTGTTGTTTGCTGGTGCGTGTGATGTGCAATGCGATCGCGGTCCTTGATGTGCGATCACAGAGAAGGAAAAATTGGAAAGATGGATTTTTGGCCTATGCGATCGCTAGTAAGGGTATGCGATTGCACAGTGCATTTGGGGGCTGCTGGATTGGCTTATGTGAACGCAAGGGGGAATTGGCGATCGCAAAGAAGGAAATTTGGAGGGAGCTGGCAATGGACTATGTGATCGCATGGAGGGGAGTGCGATCGCATAATGCAAATTTTGGAGGCAACAAAGTTGGCCTATGCGATCGCGAAGCATGTCATGCGATCGCATAGGAGGGTCGCCTGGGCAGTGTGATATTTTAAACGGATTTGGCTCATTTTCTCCCATTTTTCACTTTGGCTTGGACGATTATGGAGAGCTTCAAAGGGGGATTTTCTTCAAGGATCATAAGGTAAGTTATTCCAACTCATTTCAAGTTAAATACATGGTTTACGTTTGGATTTAAGTGTGGGAATTTGTGGAATTTATGGGATTTGGAAGAAAACCTAGAATTTGCATTTATGAACTTTGCCCACGAATTTGAGCATGAACGTTATAGTAAATTATTTATTTGAGTTAGCAAATCTATGGGTAGAATTTATCTTCGAGAAATTTCGGAATCCGGGCACGTGGGCCTGAGGGCAATTTTGTCAATTCTTTGAGCGGAGTTAGGAATTTATATAATTTAAATGGTTATGCGTATTAGAGTATATTTTCATTGGTTTACCATTATTTGGCTAGCTTTGGAGAGTTGTGAAATTGATTTGAGTCGTCGGAAGGGCTTGGAAGCCGTTTATAGAATTTCGGAGCGAGGTAAGTCTCCTTTCTAACTTTGTGAGAGGGAATTGTCCCCATAGGTATATTAATTAAATATGTGATACTATTTGTGGGGGCTACGTACGCACGAAGTGACGGGAGTCCGTGCGTAGCTACTATTATGCTTGTCCGGGTAGTCTAGGACCCAAAAGCATGTTTTTACTTGTCATATTTGTAACCTTATTGAAGAAATTTAAAATGATTAGATCATTACGACATTTGATAAATGAATTTTTGGAAAAGACTTAAATACTATTTTTGTAACTATTAAAAGAGATCCTTGTCATTTATTGGTAATTGCTTTTCCCGATATAGTCGAGGTGGATTATTTGGATGTGTATGCGTATGTGTGACCGCTTCACAATATATATTCCGCGAGCGGAGTGATTCTTTCCACTTCTCTCATGGGAGGGGGCCGTACGCCACGGACGAATAGATGCATTTATGGTTCGAGCCGTTCGACCCTTCGGCAGTGCACATTTTATTGTTGTTGGTTTGGGCCGTTCGACCCTCAGCATTTCCTGCGCATGATATATATATATATCATCTGTGACTTGAACTGAAAAGTTGTCTTAAGGATGTAAATTGTTAAATGAAACGACAGAAATCGGAGGATTTTTAAATTTATGGAAACAATTGCTCTTTCCTGACATTATTTGTTATTTGATGCTAATACCCATGTTTGATATCATTCATTTATTATATTGTATTTACCCCTAGCAAGTGTCTAAGTCGACTCTCGTCACTACCTCTTTGAGGTTAGGCGAGATACTTACTGAGTACACGATGTTTTCGTACTCATGCTACACTTGTTGTGTATTTTTATTGCACAGGTACATTCATAGCAATGTGGCTGACTTGGAGATTTAGACGAGTTGCACCATCCGGAGACACCCGCCGCCGACAGAGTCTCCCTCAGATATATTGTATTTATTTTCATTTTAAATTCCTTGTCCAATTTGTATTACAGACAAGTATTGTAGTATCAGTAAAATTCTTAGAAATTTGCTCATTCACTTGTGACACCGGGTTCTGGGATATGTTTGGGATGTATTTTATTAAAAATGGATTATTTGACTATCGTATTTACTTAGCGGATTTTATTCAGTAATTATGTAATAAAGTGAAAAGTAACGATTTCAAAATGCTAAAACAGGAATTTAACTTAACCATTTAATGATTGGCTTGCCTGTCAGTGGTGTCCGGCGCCATCACGACCTTATGGATTTTGGGTCGTGACAACGTGGTATCATAGCACTAGGTTCCCTTAGGTTTCACGAGTTATGAGCAGGTCTAGTAGAGTCTTGCGAATCGGTACGGAGACGTCTGTACTTATATTCGAGAGGTTACATGGCTGTTAGGAGTACTTCCCTTCTTGATTCCTCATCGCGCGATTTGATTCCTTTGAGGCTTATGCCTATGTTTCTTCTTACTCAATCTTACGCGTCACGAAGCGCTTGCTATAAATAGAGGGTTTGAGGAATCATAATGGTGCTACGGATATGGTGCGTGATGTTTTCCATGCGTAGTTGGCTGGGGCTATTGCCGTTGCTCGGCGGAAGGATATTATGTTGTTTCAGCTCAGTAATTGTGTTTTCGAGAGCCTTGAGGCTATCCTCAGGTTGTTATGGTGCTTACAATTGGTTATCGCGTGGTGTTGATATGATGGTAGAATGCTTGCCCATGTGCAGGGGTAATGAATGACTTAAAGAGAGGTCTTCTCAGAGCGTGATTTTGAGATTTCAGAATTTTAGTTCCGGCGGAGGAAGGGCAGTTGGACTATGAATGTTCAAGTCTAGGTGATAAAGTAATACGACTTGGTGTTTTCAAGTGAGGTGGAATTTTCTTTGGTAATGTGATATCGTCGTCTTTGACTGAATATAACGTGTTAAGTTCGCCGGTGCTATAGTTTCTTCGGTTGTATGGGGTCAGAGTATTATGAAGAAGTATTGAATAAGCGGCTGTTAGAGATCATGGTGTACGGTGGTTCAGTATTGAATAAGTATTTCTAAGGAAGGCGGCTCGAGAAAGATGGTCTTCGGGAAGGTCTAAGGTTGTGGTGATCTGCTGATTTAAGTGCTATGGAGAATGATATTGAATTGAGGCAACAATTGGGCGGCATACGATGAAGGAAGACATGTGATAAGTGTCAGGTGGTGGCTAAATTTCTAAAAGGCCAGGTGTAAGAAAAGGAAGTCAGGTAGTTTCTTGCAGGAGTGAGTTTAGCTAAAGTGGGAGAGGGGCAGCGTAGCATATGAGATCTGTGGTAAGATAGATGCTCATCTTGAGGAGAAGTTTGGAGTGATTTGAGAATGTTAGTGGACGGTGATTGGGTCCGCGAGATTAAATTGAAATGTTGGTTATTTCGGCGAAGGTTGGATACAACAGAAAGTAGTTGTTAGGGATGAAAAAGGATGCAATGTGGCGGTGAATTTGAAGATATTGTCGCATATTTAATAGATGTCCATGGGGAGCAGACAGACTAGTAAAGTTGGTAAATGAAGAAAGGCGTATGATGGGGTATTGATGTAGTAGATATTTTTCAGTAGAGCGCCGTTGGAAGGTGTCAGTTGGTAATTTCCATAGGTGGGTTATCTCCTGGGAGCAGGTTAGCGGTGGTGTGGTTGGCAAATTTCTGCGAGGAATTCTAGTGGCTACTCGGTAGGAGGCTGAATACGCGAATGATGCTAGAGAATTTGAGTATTCATGGAATGCTAATAGGAAGACTTAGGACAAATTGACGGATTGGTTGAGCAAGATCATGTCAGCAAAGGAGAAAGGACCTCGGTGGGTCTAGAGTGCAAGGAGTAGCTTCAGGCTAAGTGGGAGAGTCTCACCGCCTATGATTGGGCTGTACGATTATCTTCTCACGGGGTTGCGGATTATCGGCGTATTGGCAAGTTATTTCAGCTAAGAAGAGAATAGTAAAATGGCAATTGCGCATGAGGTTTGATAAATGCATGCAAAAGTTGGCCCTGTTTGACCAGGGTTAGGCTTTGGAGGATTTGAAATTTATGCTTAAGGCACAGGCGAGTTGTAAGGGTAGTGACTCAGTAAAGTTCTTCATTGAAAGGGTGTTCGTGTGCTAGAGGAACTTTGGAGTTGATTGTATTTAGCGCCAAGTCAGAGTGTGTGACTCTCAATGGTGGTCTTAATGAATTCGAAGTTACGAATGCGGTGTTTAAGGGTTTCAGGCAACAGTATGATTAATAATCGAGCTTTTGCAGCGTGACTTCTGAGAAAGGGAAAATGGTTGGAGTGTTCTATGTTATTTCAGCGCGCAGGATAGTATTGGAGGAGTGAGAGAAACAAACTCCGGATTGTAGGATGATTATCAGGAGGGGTATATCAGTCGAAGTTGTGAATGCGCACAAGGAGGGCATGAGACAGTTTGTGGGATTGAGACAGCATGGTCTCGTGTATCAAGGCCACTCGGGATGAGTGAGGATTGAGGTTGTTATGTGTTGAAAGGGGTTAGTAATATTTTTGAGGCAATTAAGGATGACTAAAAGAAGATGGATTGGTTAGCCATGATTGAAATGGCACATGTACGACAGTGATCAGTTCCTTCAGTGCGATTGAGTTATGCATGTGGTTTGTGCCGGTGTGTGCGAGACTTGTCGGCCGTCGTAATTGATTTTTATTTGGAAGCATTCAAGTATTGTGGGCTGTCAGGTGTAGGCGGATCCCGGAAGGATTATGGTTGTATAGACCACTACTTAAGGATTTGCATGTATTGTGATTGTGAGAACTCACTTGTGTGTTGTTATGGTTCTCTTGAATTGAGGTAAGTAAAATGTTTCTATATGATGAAGTGTTCTCCCTATTAGTGGTTCAGGAGTTATGATGGAATTCTTGCGCTATCTCATATTGGCATGATAGGTGCAGTAAGCAGTATGTAACTGGGAGTAGGGATCGAGATTGTGGTTTGGTGTTAACAAGGATGTCATGAGCTCGGATGAGCAAGAAGAAGGGATTTGAATGCCTAGAGTAAGCTGGCGTTGTCTTCAGTATCACCTGAGATCGGTGTTTGGTGAAAGAGGCTCGCACCCTGGTTATGGATTCTTGATTTGTTTTACAGCGTTAGTGTGGTCGGTGGTATGGATGTGCAGACTTGTTATCTTGTGTGGAAGGTCGTGGGAGCGTGACCACGGGAAGATTGTATAAGTGTGACTTGTAGTCACCTGATTGATTGAAGTTTTAGACCACGTATAAGGAAGTGTAATGTTGCTTAATTGAGAAGTTATGCCTGGAAGGCTTTCAATTCATCCTTGTTGTGGGTTGTTGTTCCGGCTATGATGGTGATTCTTGCGTGTTATGGGAGAAGTGGGTTATTATGGACCCGGGTAAGGCTACCAGCCTAGTTCAGTGCGGGCAGAATAGGCTTGAAGTGTGTGAATGGAGTTAAACAAAATCATGGGCCCCATGTGAGTCAAATGTGTTCATTTTAGTATAACGCTCCCGAGGAGGGGTGTTGGGATATCAGATGTTGTTCCGTCTTCGTCAAATTCATGTAATTTTATGATTGTGCCGTGTGAGTTGTGAAACGGCTTGATAAATCCCTATGTGTTGAATCTCCGTGTAGTGATGATGTTATGTGAGCAGGAGAGCTCTTGAGATTCAGAGTATATATATCGTACCTTAGTTGTGCTTGAGTTTTGTAGCGTATGGCTCTATCAGTCTCCCCAGTTAAAATTAAGAATGATGCATGTTCTAGGTTAAATAAAATGGTAAAAAACATATCCTAGGTTAATTAAATTTTTTGTTTTGCGATATTATGAAGGCTTAGGGAAGCCATGGCTGTTGCTATCTCTCCCCAGCCTTTGGCTGTGGGAGAGTTAATTCAAAATGCCAAAGAAACAATCACAAACAATAATACAAAGCACCCATACGCTGCCCAGTTACGTTCAAGACAATCTGCCGCAATTACGTCCAAAGTCGAGTTGTTTCCTGTGATAGTCGAGCATGGTGAAACAACGATCGAGTTTACTATGGATGATGTTAATTAATTCACAAGAGAAGAAAGACTGCATCAAGCAGTAATCATGAAGTTCTCATACGGAAAACCTGATTTACAGGAATTTCGAAAAATATTTTCGTCGCAATTCGATGTTCAAGGTCGCTGCAATATTGGGCTACTGGAATTTCGTCACTTATTGATCAGATTTGATCTTTATAGTGATTATGTTCACTTTTTATCAAAATATATTGGTAATGTCAAGGCAAACGGTAATAATTTCTTTTTTAGAACATTCCCATGGTCGTTAGGATTCAATCCAAAGGAGGAAACGTCTATGGCAGTCGTGTGGATTTCTTTTCCAGGTTTGCCGCCTAATTTCTTTGCTAAGAGGTCGTTAATGTCTATAGATTCAGCTATTGGTAAAGCTCTTGCTGTGGACAAGGCGACGCAAGAAAGAACACGACCTAGTGCGGCTAGGGTCAAGGTAATTCTAGATTTGCTCGACAAACATCCTAAGAAGGTTAAGCTTCAGATTGCGGACAAAATTTTGGGTAAAATAATTGTTTATTACCAGGAGATGGTGTATGATAACCTTCATAAGTATTGCACTTATTGCAAACATCAAGGACATGACGAAAAGGTGTGTCGAATTATGATCGACCAAGCTGGAACAGAGGTGGTGACAGAGGAGCACGTCTTTGATAGTAATCTGCCTGGTAAAGAGGTGGTTAATGTTGAAAATCTACAAGGGGATGCAATGGATTATTTGAATGCTAAAAAGGCTGGACAAATATCAGAAAATATGGTGATCAAGGAGGTGAAGCAGCAGGGGAAAAACGACATGAAAATCTGAACATTGATCGAGGAGTGACTATTGTTCCTGTAGCTGCTGTTTCAAAAATTGATAAGGGTCCAGGTAAAGCTTCAAAGGATGTCCCTGCTAAGGCAGCACTAGCGACGATCTTAAACGCAGTTAATCCGGTGGTGCAGGCCTATGATGAGCTACATGTTTCTAAAGGTGAAATCCTTATGTCAACTGATGCATGGTTAGTTGATAGACATGCTGATCGAGTTGATGCTTCTGCACAATTTGGTAGGGAAAAGGATGGTATGGCAAAGGATGCTCATCAGGTATTGCAAATTGAAGAAGGAAATCAGTGTAGTAATGGGAACAATACACGAGATGTTCCTGCTAAAACGGCCTTAGCGACGATTCTTCATGCAGTAAATCCAGTGATGCAAGCTTATGATAAGTCGCATTATTATAATGATGCAACTGTTGCATCAACTGCTGTAGATTTAAAGGAAGATATTGATCGAATTGATGAATCTGTGCAATTTAAGATGAAGGCAAGTGGTGATCGAGGTGATATAGGGCAAATTTCAGGTGTTGAGATCACTGCTACAGCTGCTGTTCGAGATTCTGCTGGAATTCTTAAAGATCCAGTTGCTGCGTAAAATTATTGAAGCTGGGCAATTTCAACAGATGCTGAAAGATAGTACAAAAGCTGGAACTGATCGAGATACCACTGCCAAGTATCATGCAGCAGTAACAGTTGGAGGACAGGTTGAGAAATCAAATTATTGAGGTTCAAGACATGCCAATGCACTTCATGTGAGTAATGTTTCTCAGGTGTTAGAGGGGGAAAAGCAAGCTGTTGGAGTAGTTAAAAATCACTGGAAAGTGGTGAATAAATCACCTAGCAAGAAGCAAATTCAAAGTCTTGAAAAATTATCAAAGGCTATTGGAGTTTCAAACTCTTTTGATGCTTTGGTGAATGAGGGTGAGCATATTAATGAGGAGCAACAGATGGGTGACGACACACATTCAGTAGTTGAGAATTCTAAACTCGAGGCGCAGCGGCACATGGAGGTTAACGAGCAGGCTGGTATTTACTCTCCTGTGATTGATCAAAAGTCAGTTGGTGTTACAACAGGTCTAGGTGCTGAACAAAAAAGGCATGGGCAAACTAAGGTACATCAGGTTACACATGAGAAGGAAAAATCTGGTGCGATAAATGGTGATCGACCTACTGTTACAATGGGTAAGATAGTTGATAAATCAACAGGTGTGGAAGCTAAAGATGGTACTCAGCTCATTACTCATCAATCTACTACTGGTGCACAAATAGCTCCTTTAAAGAATGGAAGCGAGCAGGTTGTGCAAAAGGAAGATCCAAAAAGTGCTGATAGGTCTAATGCATCTGTACAAAGTGGTAACGCTAAGAAGGGTAAGGCAGATGATGCTCGAGGTCAAAACACTGGGCAACTTGAAGCAACAGACAACCAAGCCCATATCTCGAATGCACCTACATTGCATTTTTCCAATCCTCACGTAGAACAAATCATCAAAGACGCTCAAAAAGCAATGATGATGAAGTCTACAATGCTTAAACAACACGTGGTCACGTTGAATACCTCTGTATTTGAGGTGCCTTCACAGTCAGTAGAATCTATGGGGGAATTCGAAGGTGAATCTGGGCAGCTGGTGTTATCTACTAGGAATAATAATGATGTTATACACGAAAATGTGAGAGGGATGGCTATCAAATCCAAGTTGTGGGCTGATCAACGAGAGGAGGACGATGAAGAAGATTTGGGTGATGGTTTTGCTGGGTACGCATCGGAGGAGGCAGATCATGACGATGGTAAGGACAGTGCAGGTGAAGAATTTGAGTCGTTAGCACTGTCTAAACCAGTTGGTACACCAGCAACAAGTCACAAGAGCAATTTGAATGTCCATGCTCCAGTTTTTCTGCCCAGAAATTCTCCAAATCGATGCTTGACTCAAACTGCAGCAACACAAACAAGTCACAATGTTCCAGCTGCTATGGATCGAACAGCAGCAACTATCAAATCTGGACAGCAGCAAATTGAGGTAACTAGTCCAGTGTTGGACGCTATTATGTTGGGAGCTGGGCAGCAGCAAAGTTTTCCAACCAGTCCACGTTTGGAGGCTGGGCAGCAACAGTTAAAACCAAATAATTCAGAAAGTGCAACGGGTGGTCGAGCAGCAACAGTAACAGCAAAAACTGGGCAGCAGCAAATTGTGACAACCACGCCAAATATTTCACTAGCGGAGAGGCAGCTCTTGGATGCACTGGTAAGTTCTAATCCCTCATTGAATTCAGGTCGTCAATTAAGCACTGGACATACAGTGAGGAGCAGGCGCAATACACAAATTGTTGTTCAACATCAAGACATGGCAGCCATGACAAAGTCACAAAATTTCAATGCTTTGATGAACCAAGGTTTTGCTCAAGACGTGCCAAATCCGTTGATTGTGGGTAGAGACACTTATGAAGAGGGTGAAGAAGATGATATTTTAAACCAATTCCGGGCAGAGGCAGCAAGAAAAGGTGATGTATCACCTATGCATAGCGGCAAAAGAAAAAAGACACACACAAGTGAAAAAAGTTGGGACGACAGGGTGATTGAGGAATCAAATATTAGGCGACTTCCTATGAGAGTTGCCAAGCAAAAACAAGTTGTCCCAACCACATCTACGAGATCCAACCGGTCAAAAAAGAAGTCATGAATTTTGAAGACATTTTGAAGAGGTGTGATGAAGATGAAAAAGAAGTACAAATTGAAGAAGCTACAAGTTTGGATAAGAAGGGACAAGATTATAATTCCTACTACATTTTATTTTATCACTTTCTTAGTATTGTCATTTGTAATATCATCACAGAGTATGTTATAAACTCTGTGATGATCATAGAATATTTGGTTCTTTCTAGTTCTTATTTTTTACATGCATGCAAGTAGGTGAGGCTTTTTTATGCCTCGATAGGACTTAGTAAGGTAAGGTTTAGCCCCGTTTGTGTTGCTTTAGGCCTATGCCTTTGGAAAGTTATCCAATCGGCTATGAGATTATATGCCCTCGTGAGACTTTGCCGGCAGCTACACCATGACTCCTCTACATGAGGCTGCCATATAGGGCATTGTGAGGCGCAGAGGAGTGATTATATAGTCGAGGCATAAAGGCAACGCTACGGGCGCTATTGTCCCCCTTATTTGTACTATTCCTATGTGGCTCTTTTTTTCATTCTATTATTAATAAAACTAGCCCTAGGCTCCTCGCCTAGTGGATTTGCTTTAAAAAAAAGTCTCCCTAGGATGGTATTGTGCATGTCACGACCCAAAACCTATGGGTTGTGATGGCGCCGGACACCACTGTCAGGCAAGCCGACCCCTTAATCAGTTGGAACACTTTCCTGTTTAACATTTTAGAATCAAAGCCTCTTCTTGCAGTTTCATTATTAAATAAATAAATTTTGTAATTTAAATACGGCAAGAAACCAACTTAATACAAAAAAAGAAATACCAAGACATCCCCATAACCCGGTGACACAAGTCCATGAGCAATTGCTAAGAATTTATACAATTATACAAAGCTTGTCCGAAAAACAATTGGACAAAGGCAATAAATATAAAATGTAGGTACACAGAAGGGAGACTCCGGCAGCTGTGGAACGCCTCTGGATGAATGCAACCCGTATAAGTCCCCAAATCGATCACTGTACTATAAAGGTACCTATGCAACAAAATGCACAGAAAGTGTAGTATGAGTACATATACATATATGTACCCAGTGAGTATCCCGTCTAAACTCGAAGGAGTAGTGACGAGAGGTCGACTAGATACTCACTAAGGTCCAGCAATATAATATATGACGAGATATGGTTAAAGCAATAGTCATGTGAGACAGTAAACAACAAGTACATAGCAAATAATGTAATCCAGATAATAACTGAAAAATGAACAGCAAAGTACCAAAATCTCCTCTTAACCAATACCTGACAATACAGTAATAAGTGACTCATAACTTAAGTGATCATACACATACTAGGACAAGACAATCGGCCGGAGTCGTAAGGGTGGTCATAAGGACTGAGGTCATAAGCTAACCCACGATCGCGAATCATACCTGCAACTCGCGTGCTGACTCGATAATAATAAGCTAACCCACGATCGCGCATCGTACCTGCGACTCGTGTGCTGACTTGATAATGATAAGCTGACCCACAATCGCGCATCATATCTGCGACTTGTGTGCTGACTCGATAATGATAAGCTGACCCACAATCGCGCATCATACTTGCGACTCGTGTGCTGACTCGATAATAATAAGCTAACCCACGGCCGCGCATCATACCTGCGACTCGTGTGCTGACTCGATAACAAGTGTGTATATATAAGTACATATGTGTCCAACTCAACAATGAACTCAATAGGACTGTGCCAATACCACAGATAGTCAACGGGGATTTAAATCATGATGTTTCACTTTTCCATATCACCTCAACCGTAATGACAACTCATAACACATACAAATGTATAAATAGGGCACATAGAGGCATGCTTGTGAGTCCTAAAGCTACCCGACATAGCAATATAGTCGCCACGTACGAACTCTCGTCACTTGGTACTAACGTGTCCCCCACAACATGTATACATAGCAATAAGGAACCTATGGGGATATTTCCTCCTTACAAGGTTGGAAAGGAGACTCACTTCGCTCTGAAGTTCCATAACCGGCTTCTAAGCCCTTTTGACGACTCCAATGGATGCACAACGCCCCCAAACTAACCAAACAATTACAAACCAATGAAAATATACTCTAATATTTGCTAAAAAATTACATTATATAATTTCCCAACATCACTCAGTGAATTGACCAAAATGCCCTCGGGCCCACATGCCCGGATTCTGAAATTTCTTGAAGATAATCTCTATCCGAGGCTTTACTAGTTCAATCACACAATTTACTCCAATATTCATGCTCAATTCGTGGCTAAAATCAAATTTTATCAATTCTAGGTTTCGTTGCAATTTCTCCACATTTTCCCCAATTTTTCATATCAAATCTATGTAATAAATCTTTTATTTAACTTGGAAATAAGTAGAAACAACTTACCTTTGTTGCTTGATGAAATCCCCCTTAAAATGCTCTCCAAAATCATCCAAGCCAAATGAAAGAAATGAAAGAAATGGCCAAAATTCGTGTTTAAAGATTCTGCCCCTGCTTCATCGAGTTGTACCTTGCACTTGTGCTGCACAAGTTGTACGTCCTATTAAAAGTTTCCCTTGTTGAACACCTTATGTTAAAACACCCATAACTTCTTGTAGCAATATCCAAATAACAAACGGCTTGATGATGTAGAAACTAGTCTAGAAGATATTTAATTTGATAGGTTTTACACCATATAACTCTTTATATATTTCGATATATGAGCTTCTAAAGTCGGCTCCACGCATCAGAAAATTCTGGCGAAACTGCCCCACCAGCCATCTTCATTCGGTCATAACTTTTTGAAAAAATCTCCAAATGACAAATGGTGTAATGTTCTGAAAACAAGACTTCAAGATCTATAACTTTCATGTTTTGAAAATTTTCCGATTCCTTATAGATTATTATATATACGCTTCCAAAGTTAGCTCTTCGACGCACAATTTGCTGTCCAAAAGAATGCAGCAGAAATTTTCTGCAATTTTTCCTTCTTTTTTTTTGTCCGAAATTCATTCCGTTAACCTTCTGAAATCCACTTGAGGCCCTCGGGACCTAACCAATTATACCAACATGTCCCAAAACATGATACGAACTTGTTCGAGGCCTCAAAGCACATCAAACAACGACGAAATCGCACTAAAATTCAAACTTTATGAACTTTGAAATTTTAAACTTTTACATCCGATGCCGAAACCTATCAAATAACGTCCGATTGACCCCAAATTTTGCACACAAGTCATATTCGACATTACGGACCTGATCTAACTTTCGGAATTGGAATCCGACCCCGATATCTAAAAGTCAAACTCTCGGTCAAACTTCTCAAAAACCTTAAAATTTTTATCTTTAGCCAAATGACTTCAAAATGACATCCGGACATCCGAATTCACTTCCGATCACGCTCCCAACTCCAGAATCACCATACAGAGCTATTCCTAAACTCAGAATCCCAAACAGACATCAATATCATTGAAATGCGCTTCAAGCCAAACTTAGGAAATTTCTTCAAAAATGCTGACTTCCACAATATACACCGAAACGCTCTCGGGTTATCCAAATCCCGATCCGGACATATGTCCAAGTCCGAAATCACCATACGAACCTGCGAGAACCTTCGGATCCTGATTTCGAGCTCGTTTACTCAAAATTCCAGTCTTACTCAATTTCTTCAACTTAAGGCTTCTGAAATGAGAATTTTCCTTTCAATTTAAACTCTAACCATACACACAAGTCAAAATACCCGAAATGAAGCTATTCATGACTCCCATGTGCTGAACGACGCGCTGGATCTCTAAACGACCGGTCGGGTCGTTACAGTGCACCTAGCGTGCTTGTGGCCGATACTCAGTAATTTGTAATAGTGAGCAATTCAACTCCGTGTATATCTCCTTATGTGAATTTTATGATGGAATCGGGTGGCATGCCGCCACGGGTATGTAATTTGGATTGAGTTGCACGCCGCAACAGTGTGGTATTGAGTACGGTTTCCTGTAATTATTTACTTGTGTTTTACTTCCTATTTTTTTAGGAAAGTGTAAGGCCCCGTAAAATTTTGCTAAGTAATTTAGTATTTCAGGGTGCTAGGTAGGCTAATTGTAATATATTATGTGCTATAAATAAGATGTAAATGAATCAATTAAGGTAAATGAGTATATAAGTAAAATTGGAAAATTTTATAATAGGCTACAATTCCAAATGAGTTTGCTCAAGTCCACCCTTTGAACGGGAATATCAATATATATATATATATATATATA
>ML294987.1:5445-39742 GCA_005239495.1 Nicotiana undulata | reverse complement strand
GCTCCAAAATGATATTATCTAGACATATTCAACTCAAGTATATCAATAATGACTCAATAATTCCAACCCATACCTAATTACCCATTTCCAATCATTCTTCCTAAGATTCCAAAATTTGACCCCGGGCCCACGTGGTCGAAACTCGATGTTCGAACCAAAACCCGATCACCCATATCCCCACGATTAAGAATATACAATTTGTTTTAAGATTCGACCCCAAATTGGGGTTGAATCACCCAAAAATCCCAAAAACCTAACACTACCCAAAAACCCAATTTCTACCTTAATTTCCATGTTTTTAGGCCTAGAATCTAGTGATTAATTGATCAAAGTAAGGGAAAATGATGTTAAGAACACTTACCTATGGAGCTATGGAGGTTGGAGGGCTTGAATTTTGTCTATGGAGGTTTTGGGGAAGAAGGGGGAAGTGAGAAAGGGTAAAATCCCGTAATGATGTCTGTTTTGGAGTTTATAAAATAACTGGGCAATTTTCGCACCTGCGGAAGGGGGCTCGCACCTGCAGTATCGCAGGTGCGGAAAAAGGAACGCGCCTGCGATATCGCAGGTGCGGAAAAAGTATCGCACCTGCGGACTTGGGCCAGCCCAGAAGGGGCCGCACCTGCGGAGTCGCCCTTGTGGCGCCTGGGTCGCACCTGCGAGAAAAGTCGCACCTGCGAGGCTGGGACCGCAGGGGCGGTCACGCACCTGCGGCTGGGCAACCGCACTTGCGGTCACACCAGCTGATGTGCACCAGCAGTGGTTTCTGCTGGTTTTTGGCCTCGCGCGGGGTCCGGGAGGCACCTGGGCCCACCCGAGCCCCCGTCCAAATATACCAACAAGTCCTAAATCACTAAGCGGACTCGCTGGAACTTTCGGAACACGAAAAACAACAGCAGAAGTCGAAATCAAACCCCAAAACTTATTTAATCAAATCTTAAGAACTTTAAAATTCTAGAATTCACTTCAATACGTCGAACCGGCCTAAACTACTCGGAATGACTTCAAACTTTGCAGATAAGTTATAAATGACACCACGGAACTATTCTCGGTCTCGAAATCTCATTCGGACCTCGGGAACATAGCATCACTTTCCAAGTCGCATTTCAAATTCTTTAAAACCTCAAAGTCTCATTTTTTATCCGAAACTACTCAATTCCTGCCCGTTTCACACCAAGTTCCACAAATAAGACAAATAGTATATAATAAACCTGTTCAGGGCTCCGGAACCTCAATACGGATCTGGTAACGAGGTTTCCACATAATTATTCACTTTCATATTCCTTTATTATTTTCAGAAAATAATTTCTTTTAAAAATTCATTTCTCGGGCTTGGGACCTCGGAATTCGATTCCGGGCATATGCCCAAGTCCCATATTTTCCTACGGACCCTCCAGGACTGTCGAATCACGGGTCCGGGTCCGTTTACCAGAAATGTTGATAAAAGTCAACTATATTCATTTATTAATTATCAAAACTCATTCTTTTGTCAGTTTTTCACATAATAGCTTCCCGGCTACACGTCCGGGCTGTGCACGCATATCGAGGTGAGACTAACGGAGGCTCTCGGAGCCTCGAAACACAGATATAGCTTAAATTACGTAAGATGACCTTTTGGGTCATCACAATTCTCATGTCACCAAACAAACACATTGTTGAAAAGTGTTTTAGAATGAGGTCCAATGTGCTCCAACTCTAAAAACTCTTTACTTTTAACATCCTCATTTTTGCACACTTCCTTAACCTTGGCATCATTAATAATATTATGGTCGAGTGATTGGAATTCCTCTTTTTGCTCCACATGTTGGCTAGTATCAACAACAATTTGTTGTTGGGCACCAGACGTCTCAATATCTTTGTTCAATCGAGCCTACGCGTCATGAATATTTGAGCCAAATTGGTCTTTCTCTTGCCTGAGCTTAGTTCTTTCTTCTATCAGTTGTTCTCCAATATTTGAAAGACCATTACATAGAAACCCATATTAGTTGAGCTTGTTCCTCTAGCCAAGATTTTCTCGCTGTATCTGCTTCTTCAATTTTTACCTCTTGTGGGAGCTCATCTCTTCATCGAGTTGAGCTTCTTCTGAAAATTGTCCATTAATTTTTCCATTCTACCTTGCAGTACTTTGATTTCTACGTCAGTCCTTTTTTGAATTTCATCATGTTGCTTTGCTACTTGCATGTTGCCTCACTATATCCATAATACGAGCAACATGTTACACAGCCTCCACTTCATTGCTCCTATCAAACTCATAAACATTATTAGAAACACCATAATAAGGGCTCAGAGAAGGGCAAATAGAATTATGACAGCCATCCCCAACGGCCACCTTGACAACCACACACATTACAAATATTCCACGCAAAAGATTGAGATGGTGCACCCAACTCGCTCCCGAAAATATTCTCAAAATTTTTCCACAAGTGTGGTCCTCCACAATATAGACAAGGATTACCAAAATAAGAATAACCAATATTTTACCAATTCTCATCCCAAGGTACCATGTTAATAGAGATAATAAAATATTAAACTAAGATAAAATAAATAATAATACTTGAATAGACAAAAAATAAAAATCAAATCTAGTAAAATAGTTAAATTCTAAGTCCTCGGCAATAGCGCCAAAAAACTTGTTGCTCCCAAACGCATACGCAATTATACGTGGTCGTACAAGTGTAAGTCCAAATATCGTACCCACAGGGACTTGTATTATTTACTAAATTAAACTAAGACAATTAATCTATTCAAGCGATTTTTTAAAGTATGAACATTTAACTAAAACTAATATAGAGTAGTAAACTAAGAGATTAAATAAAATAATTGGCAAAATTAGACACAAATTCAACGAGAGACGATATTCTAGAGATATAGGTTAGCTGACAATTCCGTTGAATCTTCCACTTAAATTTTCTAATTAATTTATCTGGTTTATTGATTGACATAGTTAATATTACTCGTTGTATTCTCCCGAAATACTACTCGCCTATTCATGATAACCTAACACCTATATTCCTATGGAATTAGGATTAACAAAAACACATTAATAACTCATGTATGATAACAAAGCAGGGCTATTAGGTATCCATATTCTAACCGCAAATACGTTCCCCGTAACAGGTTCAAGATCTCGCTCTACTTAGTCTTATATACAATATAGAATTCCCCTCAAGAGTTCAATCCTAGATTCGTAGATAGTATTCAATTGGTGATGAAACAATCAAATAATTAAGCGCAAGATTGAATAAATAACCGAATATGATAAAATAATAAGAACAATCTAAGCTTCAAACTACAACGTTCAGGTAGCACCCCATAACTCTAGAACTAATAAAGTATGAGATTAAAGAGGAGAAGAGAAGAAAAACTAGTTTGAAGCCTGTTCTTCCCTCCAAAGCGGCGTATTCTCCTCCCAAAAATATGTTAGACCTTGATTTTATACAAGTTGGGGGAATCTTGGGTCGAAATAACCTTGTCCAGGGCAAAGTAGGATAACTTCCCGTCACCCAACGTCCAGGGTAGCGTGCGGCGCTAAATTTTGTGCTTCTGGAAACTAGACCACAGGTAGCGCCCCACGCTACTTGTGGTGCTACACAATCCTAGTTTTTTTTTGTTTTGTTCCCTTTATTCTTCAAATCGTTCGTCCCACAGTGCTTCTAAATGACTCCTACGTATAAAAATACCATGAATTAACATAAAATTTATATTATACATCCAATATTTACAAAACATGAGTAAAATGCGAGACAATAGGAATATTAATACATACTTTAAGCCGAATATCATTAACCGCTCAAAGCAGGAAAAATCTTATTCGGATAATCGACGACGAGATTTGTAGTTTTTTTTAGGAGACTGGGTATTCTTAAGGGTGTCACCTATAAAAGGCGTGATGGGATTCGGTAAAAAGGGAAAACTCAATCCCCAGTATATTGGGCCATATCAAATTGTTCAGAAAATTGGTCAAGTGGCTTATAAGATATAGATGACATTGGAATTAGTGCATCTAGTATTCCACCGTCTATGATCCGAAAGTACTTGAGTGATCCATCTTGTATTATCCCTATTTATAACAAAGAATAATTACTAAAGAAAAATCAAGAAACGTGCGGAAACTAAAAGAAAATAAAGAAACAAAAAAAAGACAGGAAAATTAAAGATAGATTGAATTCAAGAAAGAGTTTCTTGAATTCAAGAAATCTATTCTTGAATTTGAATCCCACCTTATATAATTATCCCCCCTTTAGGCCTCTTTCCCACGCCACAACTTGCAGTTAGAATCCTTTTAATCTCGTAACTGTCGCCACCTTCTATAATTTCTCAAATTGTCACAGAAAGAGTCATAGATAGGTTCATGAAAGAGTATTTGATCACTAATGTCACAATAATCATGCATATCCTCTTTACTAGATATAAGCACTTTTACATGCTCACATCAACATGACTAGAGGAATGACTTCCCATCGAACAACAAAACTCACATTCTAGCAGTTTACAACATGAAAACTCACTAGGCACTTGAATAAGAGAAGAAATAACATTTAGCTCATTAGCAAGCCTCTTCTCATTAATTTCATGCCTATTTCCACCAAGTTGGAATGCATAATCATCTATGTCATACTCAACTTAAAAAGGAAGCAAATTACTCTCGCACTTGAACTTAGATGTTACAGTTAATGTCTTCATATGCATCAAAATATCATCATCCACAAAAATTATAAAGTCACCAACATAAGAAATAAGAGTATAGTTCATTACCTCCAAAAATACCTTAGGTGTTCTAGAAAGGCCAAGAATGTGAATAAACCAATTATACGTACCATGCTTGAACTTATTTATTGATTGGACAACATCACCTTTTATTCTTTTATGCAATGGCTCTAACTTGCAGCAATGCCTTTAGGGAACTCCATGTTGTAAACCTTCCAACAAGAACTGATTTCGCTAAATTCATGTTGGAATCCAATTAGATCCTTTGCAAACATCTCTTGTGCCTCACCTCCCCTATCAAAGGGTCTTTCCACATATGGCTGCACAAAATCATAAGAAATAAAACAAGAAAGAGTTAATGGGTTAGGAAGTAAAGAATCTTTTTCTTGCCTACACTCTCTTTAGCTTTTACCACAAGACTAACTTTTTCGTCACCCTTAGCCTCTTTTCTCTCACTAAAGTTTTTTTCTTTTTGTTCACTCAAACCCTCTTGTTTTTCTCTCTCTGCCTCACATAATTTTTTAATCTCATTGCCTTCTCTCTTTTCTTTTTTCTCAAGATCACTCTTTACCTTACTCGACATCCCACTCTCTTCACTCAACATATCCTATCCTTCTTCCTCTCTTGGGATGTCAACATACACTCCCTTACTCCTCTCATTCTTTTCTCTCTCATATTTTTCCATATTGTCTTTAGCAGTCTTTTCATCTTCACAAATTTGTGAGGGAGTCAAAGGTCCAAGAATGAGTTTCTTCCCGTTAACCTCAAAAGAGTATCTATTTTTTTCTATGTTATATGAAGCTCTTCTGTAGACATACCATGGCTTTCCCAACAAGATATGATAATTATTCATGGGAATCACATCACACCAGATCGCATCCTCATACCTTCCAATAGAGAATAATAACAACACTTTTTTATTTACCTTTACTCCTCTTAACATGTAGGGTTCAATATGCTCAGCACAATGCAAGTTCAATTTCTCAACCATATAAGTGCTAATAGAGTTATAGCCAAACTCCTTGTCAATTCTAAGGGCACAAATGGCAGACATCCTTCCATTTGGTATACTGTAAGTTCGCCTTATCAAATTGTTGAGTCATAACTCGCCTCCTTTCACTATAACTACATGTTTGAGACATCTTGAACAAAGCAATATATATCTCTAAAGTTTGGCTTTTGCCTCTAATGTTCTCACCTCTCTTGCATTTTTTCACTCAAAGCAACTCTTGGTCGTTAACCTTTAGATTTATTAATAAACCTTACTAGTCACAACCCTTAGTTATAAGAAAATGGAGTTAGAAAAAGAAAGAAAAGTGAATGACCAAATATAGGAAGAATAGGAATTGGTAGTAGGTAAAAAAAAAGTAAAGAATTTTAGGAAACCCACAAGACTAAGGAAAGAAGTTTCCTTAATCTTCAAGAACAAGGATCCCCTCTTTTTGTTTCCTTTCTTCACTTGAAAACCATATAATACTTGAATTCTCAAAATAATAATGAGCAATAACACTTTTTTTTGTTTTTTTTTTGTTTTTTTTTTTTGTTTTTTTTTTCTCAAGAACCTCCCAAGATTATCAAGATTGAAACCTTGATTAACCTATGCTCTGATACCACTTGATAACAACACGATAGGGGTCCGAGAACTACTAAGGAAAATCAAGAAACATGCGGAAGCTAAAAGAAAAATAAAGAAACAAAAAAGACGGAAAATTAAGATAGTTTGAATTCAAGAAATGAATTCAAGAAAGAGTTTCTTGAATTCAAGAAGTCTATTCTTGGAGTTGAATCCTAACAACAACAATTAGCTAACAAAGAACTAATCGCCTTTGGAAGAGACTTAAAAATAAGAAATAGATTGTGAAACTCGACCCTTTAGAATAACAAGTACAACAACAAGCCTAAACTTATCACCTTTCTTGAATACCTAGAAGTGATCTAAGAATTCAAAATAATTTAATCTTAACACCTTAAGTTGAGTCTTGAAGGTTGAAGAATAAATCCAAGAGTAGCCACACGCAAGAGTGCAAGAAAAATATCATAATTTTTATTGATATTGTCTATAATAATCTAAGTCTAAAAACAAAGAAGACACCCTTTATATAGAGAGGGGTCACGAAATTGTACCTAAAAACAAGTAAATAAAGTCCTAAACTACTTTAGACAACAAGTCCAACTACCTTAGGAAAAGGAAAATACTAGGAAGCAAAAACCAAGTCATTCTTGGAAAGTAATTCATAAAATTTTAGTAATAGGAAAACATAACCTTAACTAACTAGGAAATCGATAAAGCTAGTCCCATAATATATGGAAATAAGTCCTAAACCAATCTTGGAAAGAATCTTGAAAATCTTCGAAATCTTGAATAGATTTGAGCTTCCTAGGATGCTATCAATAACGGAGTATCTTCTTTGCTTTTAGACTTATATTATTATCAATAAAAATTGTGAGATTTTAATTGCACTCTTGTGTGTGGCTACTCTTGGATTTATTCTTCAACCTTCAAGACTCAACTTAAGGTGGTAAGATTAAATTATTTTTGAAATCTTAGATCACTTCTAGGTATTCAAGAAAGGTGATAAGCTTAGGCTTATTGTTGTTCTTGTTATTCTAAAGGGTGGGGTTTCACAAATTATCTCTTGTTTTAAATCTATACCAAAGGAAATTAGTTCTTCGTTAGTTAATTATTGTTGTTAGGATTCAACTTCAAGAACAGACTTTTTGAATTAAAGAAATTTCTTGAATTCACTATATCCTTAATTTTCCGTCTTATTTTTGTTTCTTTATTTTCTTTTAGTTTCCGCGTGTTTCTTGATTTTTCTTTAGTAATTCTTGGACCCCTATCGTGTTGTTATCAATACTAGGAAGCAAAAACCAAGTCATTCTTGGAAAGTAATTCAAAAAATCTTAGTAAAATAAAAACATAACCTTAAGTAACTAGGAAAGCAATAAATCATAATATATGGAAATAAGTCCAAAACCAATCTTGGATAGAATCTTGAAAATCTTGGAAATCTTGAAGGAAATTTGCAAGCAACTTGGCACCAACTTGCACTCAACATCTAGCACGACTATTGTACCCTTCTTGGACATCAAGTAAGTCATGTTTATGCTATAAAAATGTGGTTTTATGTAGAACTTTATGGGCTGCAAGTTTGGACACATTTTAGGTGCCAAATTGGTTCAAAAACTGACTAGGACCTTCTTCAAAAGATGTCTCTTGGGTTCCAATACTCCTCTTCTTGGACATAAATTTGCGCCATAAAACAACTGTAATATCTAGCCAATTCATATCCTTCCTTGATCTCTTCATCCTAATTAACAACATTTGCACTTGATGTCTAATGACCTTTTTTGGCAACACTTTAGCTTGACATCTTGTTAAAGGCCCTCTTTGAGATTCTAAAGCTTCATTATTGTCCTTGAATATATTTGAGCTTCCTAGGATGCTATCACCTATGGAAGACATTCAAATCACAAAGGAAATATCCTATGAGCAATTCTGATGGGTATCCTAGATCAGCAAGTGCGTAAGCTGCGAACCAAGGAGATAGCTTCATTGAGAGTGCTTTGGAGGAATAATAATAAAGAAAAAATGACATGCAAGATGAAGAAGACATGAAATCCAGGTATCCTCATTAGTTCCAAATTCTAGGAGGCAATAATGAAAACTACTATGGCAGGAACAACTCAAACTTACTAACGCGGTTTGCAAGGAGTTACTATAACTCAACATTCGAGGACGAATGTTGCGAAGGGGGGGAGGGAGAAAATGTTACACCCCACACTATATTCTCCACATGTAAAGTTGAGGATTTATGAAGTTAAGTACAACCAACCATATGGAAACACGTTAACGGGAAAGAGGCAGTCGCATGCAACCAAATTTCACAAACTGTCCCACCGGGAACAGCAGCCGGTGCGGGGCGACCCATTTTTGCATGTGGGACGACGAAATTTCCTAGGCTTGATGTTGACTGATTCTCTTTTTATTTTCATAACTTATAGCTCTTGTGAATACCTTAACACCCTCCTTGCCATTTAGGAAGTTGTTCTATGAATAACTCCAAAGGCCAAGGCATTCCCCACTTTAGGCCTCTTTCCCACGCCACAAGTTGCAGTTAGATTTAATCTCGTAACTGTCGCCACCTTCTATAATTTCTCAAATTGTCACAGAAAGAGTCATAGATAGGTTCATGAAGGAGTATTTGATCACTAATGTCACAATAATCATGCATATCCTCTTTACTAGATATAAGCACTTTTACATGCTCACAATCAATATGACTAGAGGAATGACTTCCCATCAAACAACAAAACTCACATTCTAGCAGTTTATCACATGAAAACTCATTAGGCACTTGAATAAGAGAAGAAATAACATTTAGCTCATTAGAAAGCCTCTTCTCATTAATTTCATGTCTATTTCCACCAAGTTGGAATGCATAATCATATATGTCATACTCAATTTCAAAAGGAAGCAACTTGCACTTGAACTTAGATATTATAGTTAATGACTTCATATGCATCAAAATATCATCATACACAAAAATTATAAAGTCACCAACATAAGAAATAAGAGTATAGTTCATTACCTCCAAAAATACCTTAGGTGTTCTAGAAAGGCCAAGAATGTGAATAAACCAATTATACATACCATACTTGAACTTATTTATTGATTGAACAACATCACCTTTTATTCTTTTATGCAATGGCTCTAACTTGCAGCAATGCCTTCCAACAAGAACTGATTTCGCTAAATTCATGTTGAGATCCAATTAGATCCTTTTCAAACATCTCTTGTGCCTCACCTCCCCTATCAAAGGGTCTTTCCACATATGGCTGCACAAAATCACAAGAAGTAAAACAAGAAAGAGTTAATGGGTTAGGAAGTAAAGAATCTTTTTTCTTGCCTACACTCTCTTTGGCTTTTACCACAAGACTAAATTTTTCGTCACCTTAGCTTCTTTTCTCTCACTAAAGTTTTTTTCTTTTTGTTCACCCAAACCCTCTTGTTTTTCTCTCTCTGCCTCACATACTTTTTTAATCTCAATGCCTTCTCTCTTTTCTTTTTTCTCAAGATCACTCTTTACCTTACTCGACATCCCACTCTCTTCACTCAACATATCCTCTCCTTTTTACTCTCTTGGGATGTCAACATACACTCCCTTAAAGTCTTTTCATCTTCACAAATTTGTGAGGGAGTCAAAGGTCCAAGAATGAGTTTCTTCCCGTTAACCTCAAAAGAGTATCTATTTTTTTCTATGTTATATGAAGCTCTTCTGTAGACATACCATGGCTTTCCCAACAAGATATGATAATTATTCATGGGAATCACATCACACCATATCGCATCTTCATACCTTCCAATAGAGAATAATAACAAAACTCTTTTATTTACCTTTACTCCTCTCAACATGTAGGGTTCAATATGCTCAACACAATGCAAGTTCAATTTCTCAACCATATAAGTGCTAATAGAGTTATAGCCAAACTCCTTGTCAATTCTAAGGGCACAAATGGAAGACATCCTTCCATTTGGTATACCTTAAGTTCGCCTTATCAAGTTGTTGAGTCATAACTCGCCTCCTTTCACTATAACTACATGTTTGAAACATCTTGAACAAAGCAATATATATCTCTCAAGTTTGGCTTTTCCCTCTAATGTTCTCACCTCTCTTGCCATTTTTCACTCAAAGCAACTCTTGGTCGTTAATCTTTAGATTTATTAATAAACCTTACTAGTCACAACCCTTAGTGATAGGAATATGGAGTTAGAAAAAGAAAGAAAAGTGGAAGACCAAACCTAGAAAGAATAGGAATTGGTTAGTTTTTTTTTCCAAAAAATTGGAAAGAATTTAGAAAACCCAAAACCCACAGGAATAAGGAAAGAAGTTATCTTAATCTTCAAGAAGTAGGATTCCCTCTTCTTGTTTTCTTTATTGACTTGGAAACCAAACAACTATTCACTTTTTTTTTTTTTTGGCTGATTTTTTTTCCCGTTGTTTTGGGTTGATTTGTTTTTCTGCTCAAGAACCTCCCAAGATTATCAAGATTAAAATCTTGATTAGTCTATGCTCTGATACCACTTGATAACAACACGATAGGGTTCCGAGAATTACTAAAGAAAATCAAGAAACATGCGGAAGCTAAAAGAATAATGAAGAAACAAAAAAGGCGGAAAATTAAAGATAGATTGAATTCAAGAAAGAGTTTCTTGAATTAAAGAAGTCTATTCTTGGAATTGAATCCTAAAAATAACAATTAACTAACAAAGAACTAATCGCCTTTGGTAGAGACTTAAAAACAAGAAATAGATTATGAAACCCGACCCTTTAGAATAACAAGAACAACAACACGCCTAAACTTATCACCATTCTTGAATACCTAGAAGTGATATAATATTTTGAAAGAATTTAATCTTACCACCTTAAGTTAAGTCTTGAAGGTTGAAGAATAAATCCAAGAGTAGCCACACACAAGAGTGCAAGGAAAAATATCATAATTTTTATTGATATTGTCTATAATAATCTAAGTCTAAAAACAAAGAATACACCCCTTTATATAGAGAGGGGTCACGAAATTCTAACTTAAAAAATAAGAAAATAAAGTCCTAAACTACTTTGGACAACAAGTCCAACTACCTTAGGAAAAGGAAAATACTAGGAAGCAAAAACCAAGTCCTTCTTGGAAAGTAATTCCAAAAATCATAGTAAAAGGAAAACATAACTTTAATTAACAAGGAAAGCAATAAATATAATCCCATATATATGGAAATAAATCCCAAACCAATCTTGGATAGAATCTTGGAAATCTTGAAGAAAATTTGCAAGCAACTTGACACCAATTTTGCACTCAACATCTAGCACGAGTGTTGTACAATTATTGGACATCAAGTAATTCCTTTTTGTGCTATAAAATCATGGCTTTATGTAGGACTTCATGGGCTCCAGGTTTGGGCACATTTTAGGTGCTAAATTGGTCCAACAATGGCTTGATTTGGAACCTTCTTCAAAGGATGTTTCTTGGGATCTAATTCACATTTTCATGGACATGAATTTGGGCCATAAAATAAATATAACTTCTAGATAACTCATATCCTTTATCCTTAAGCTCTTCCCCAACTAACAACTTCATTGATCGTTTCTGAAGTCCAATGACCTTATTTTATAACTTTTTAGCTTAAGATCTTGTTAAAGGCCCTCTTTGAGATTCCAAAGCTTCATCCTTGTCCTTGAATAGATTTGAGATTCCTAGGATGCTATCACTCTCTATAATAGCATCCTTTTACAACAACACTTCACTAGAACAACCAAATTTCTCATAATCGATTCTTAACTTGTCATTTACCTCTATATTATAACTTTTTTCCTATAACAACAACATTCATCTTTGTAACAATATGTTTTTTTGTAAAGTTATCATGTATTGTTAAGATTATGTCACCCGTAAAATGTCTTGTCCAAAATAATGCCCGAATAAGTCCCCGAGTTGTTATAACTGTAGAAATCCTTAAAACGGACCTATTTTGAATAAAAAGTACCCCGTAATTTGAAAGATGTAATTTTCCAGAAGTTGGGCGTTATGCGACGCATTATGCGATCGCATAACGGGTATGCAGACCGCATAATGGTCGCATACCTAGGCAGGCCACTGCCCAAATTGAGGACAACTATGCGGTCCAAAATGCGATCGCATTCTGGTTATGCGGACCACATAGTTGTCGCATTCTTGACCATTGGTTTTGGTGAGGGAGGTTATGCGACGCACTATGCGATCTTATAACGTGTACCTCATAGTAGTCGCATATCTGGACAGTGTGTTTTAAATTTTGGCCCACCAGGAGGGCCATTCTGCGACTGGTCTGCGGACCACATGTCAGGAATGTGATCGCATTCCTGATCGCATTCTGTGTCGGGGCTCCTATATTTCAAATTTTAGAACCCGACCCCAAGTTCTTTAAAATGCCCCACCCCTTCATTTTAACGAGTTTTTTGAGCAAAATAGAGAGAAGGAAGGGAGAGTTCTTGAGAGATAAAGTGGTTCTTCCATCAATTTGATTTTCAAAGTCCCTCAGGCCTGATATTTCAAGTAATCTTCTTCTTCCTCATTCTAGCAGGTAAGAGTTCCCAACCCTTTTTCCATCAATTTTTTGATTTTAAACAAAGGGAGGATTAGCATGAATGGATTCTTGAAAATATTAACTAAGACATTGCATACATGTTTAATAATGGTGTTAATCTAGTAAAAGGAAATGGGTTGGGGTAAATTGCACAAAGAAGGGGTTGGTAATCTAATGGGGTCACATAGTGTTCGGCAAAATGCTTAAGAGAGTTCGAATTGTATGCATGATTTCCAATTCTGAGTTGAATGTGTTTAATTGTGAACTAGATTGACGGTACTAGTCAGTTCGATGATTTGTGAATAAAAGTTAAAAAGGGATTTCGACTCCAGGTATGTATCGCTAACTTTAATCTTCGTAAAGTCACCTTGTTGGTGCCGGAACAGCCGCTATGTGATAATTGTCTGAGTATGTTTAAATTGGGTATTCTGAATATGTTGAGGCATGATGTCCGACTCTCTGACTGTCTAGTTGAACTCCATGTATTATGCTATTCGGAATTGTGAAAAAATGATTTACTTGTGAATGTTTTTACCATGTGTAAGGTTGGTTAAATACTCTAGTATGTTGGTATGAAAGATTGGTAACAAACCCAAACATGTGAATATAACTAAGTGCTAAGAGTTGTGAAATGAAATGATGAACAGGAATTGTGGTTGATTTAATCGTACTACGCTGATTGTGATAATGTCTTATATGACTCGTAGTTGGGCAAGATTTGTTGGGCTTGAACTCATATGGATGGTGGGTTGTATTGAAATCGTGTTCTTATGATGAAATTCTCTATGATTGAATTGTGAATTGAAAATGTTGACATGGAATGTTATTGTACGGTGGGTTCGGGTTGCGCGCCGCAACAGGAGGAATAAGGGTGGAATACGATTGTATGGTGTAATCGGGTTGCACGCCACAACAAGACGTAATAAGGCTGAGTTGTGATTGTCTTGTGTGATCGGGTTGTGCATCGCAACATAATAAATAAATATGATTGTCAGGTGGGATCAGGTTGCGCGCTGCAACAAGTAGAAATAAGGGTGGAATGTTGAGAAGGAATAAGGGTCGAGTGTGATGGTGTTGAAATACGATCCTGTGGAACTTTAATTGTGATTATTTCGGTATCTCTGTGTTATGACTATTTCTTATCTGTGCATTGTTGATCTTACTTAGAGTAAAGTTGTTCATACATACTAGTACTATTCAATGGTACTAACGTCCCTTTTGCCGGGGGCGCTACATTTTATGATGAATGTAGGTTGTTCCATAGCAGGTAACTCAGCCCACCGACAGTAGTGCCTCTTCTCCGTTTTGTCAGCCGTGTTGGTGAGCCCCACTTCCTCTCGGGGCCATGTGTGGTTCATGCCACCTTTTTTTGGGTCTGTTTTGTATTGTAAGGTATAGTCGGGGCCTTGTTGCCGGCAAGTATTGTATAAACTCCTACTACTCGTAGAGGCTCCGTAGACACAATGTGGGTATTATACATATGTATTTTGGTAAGCATTTGGTATCATATGTTGTTAATGCTAAGAAGAAGAAATGAATTCAAGTTGTAATTTTATGTTTAAGACTAACTTACTATTTCACATGTATACCCTATATTTGAAATCACGTGGGTAATGCGTGGGATAAGAAAGGCAAATCCAGGTCCGGTTGACTGGGGTCCTCTGGTTGAGCGCCGGTCGTGTCCCTCGGTTTTGGGGCGTGCCAAACTTGGTATCAGAGCCTAAGGTTTTAAAAGTGTCCTAGGATGTCTCGGAGCCGTGTCTAGTACAGCCTTTCTTATCGGTGTGTTGTCGACCACATCTATAATTAGGGGGATACATGGACATTTAAGAAAATACCCTTTCATTGTTATTCTGTATCGAGCGGTGAAGTGGAAAGTGAAATTATCCTTGCCTAACTCGTTCATTGTTCTGAATTTTCAGTAAATGGCACCAAATAAGAAGGCTCGACTCGCCCTTGAGGCCAATACCACCCCAAGTGTGGCTGTGAATTCTATACTAGATCGTGCGGGTGAGAGTGATTCCCCGACCTTGAATTTGCCTAGCCTTTCTATTCCGGACCAGAGTGTTCCTATTCCTGCTGCGGCGGAGGGTGCTGCAGTCCCTCCCGCTGACATTCCTGATCCTTCTTCAGTTCCAGCTTCCGGTCCTGGTACCTCCGATGGTGACCTTAGGGGAGCTATCCATATGTTGACTCAGTTGGTGGCCGCTCAGGCCCAAAGATCTCATGCTGCCCCTGCATCCTCTAGTAGGCAGGGAGATTCCTCCGGTTCCAGGGTTAACCAGTTTCTGCGGTTGGCCCCCCCAGAGTTCTCAAGTACTGATTCAGAGGCCGATCCGCAGGATTTTCTAGATAAGATGTACAAGACTCTTCGGGTTATGAAGGCTACAGTGACAGAGGGGGTTGAGTCAGCTTCCTATAGGCTGAAGGGAATAGCATATTCATGGTTCGAGATGTGGGAGGATTACCGTGGGGAGGGAAGTCCTCCGGCGAGGTGGGATGAGTTTGAGGTCCTCAGACAGAGCACCATGAGTGTGTGGGAGTACCACATGGAGTTCGTGCGGTTGTCTAAGTATGCTCCTCACTTGGTGTCGACTATGGATGCCAGGGTTCGACATTTCGTTCAGGGCCTTAGTCCCTTGGTTTTGAAAGAAGCTGCTACAGCTGCCTTGCACTCAGACATGAATTATGGGAAGATAGTGGGACTCGCCCAGGCTACCGAGGCTAGGAAATTTAACATAAGGTCAAAGAGAGAGAGTAGAAACAAAGCGCGTTCAGCGAGCCACTCAGGGTGTTCAGTTGGAGGAGGGAGACCAGTTCATGGGAGGGGATCATCAGGGTCGTCCCAGTATTACGCATAGTCCTCAAGTAGTGCACCGCTATCCGTGCATAATTATCAGCAGGGAGGTCGTTCTGGACCCGATTCAGCTAGCAGGAGATTTCCTCAGTCAGGTCGTTCGGGTGGGAGATCCGAGCAGCAGCGGCAGGGCCCATGCCCTAAGTGTGGGAGGTTTCATACTGGATCTTGTTACTTGGATATCCCGATGTGCTATAGATGTGGAGTGAGAGGTCATATTCAGTGGGACTGTCGTGCGCCCAGTCAGGGAACATGTAGGGGTTTTGCTCAGCCATCCGGTTCTTCAGTCGCCACATCCTCAGTGCGTCCTCCAGCTCCAGCAGGGCGCGGTGCAGTTAGGGGTGGAGTACGAGGTAGGGGTGGACCCAGTCGATTCTATGCTTTAAGTGGTCGCCAGAGTGCGGAGGCTTCTCCAGATGTTGTCAAAGGTATTCTGACTATACAAGCCCTTGATATTTATGCTCTTATTGATCTGGGGTCCTCTTTGTCTTATGTTACCCCATTTATTGCTTCAAGTTTTGGGATAGAACCCGAACAACTTCATGAGTCGTTCTTTGTATCGACTCCGGTTGGTGATTCTCTTACAGCCGCGCGAGTCTATAGAAGTTGTGTTGTCACGGTGTGTTGTCGAGATACCATGGCTGATCTTATGGAGCTTGGGATGGTAGATTTTGATGTTATCATAGGAATGGATTGGCTTTATTCGTGCTTTGCTAAACTCGACTGTCGAACAAGAGTTATTAGGATCGAGTTTCCTAATGATCCGGTTATTGAGTGGAAGGGGAATGGTGTGTTTATCATTTGGTCCGGGATGCGGACACCACTTCAGAGGTGCCTGCTCCCGAGTCCGTGCCTGTTGTGAATGAGTTTCTTGAAGTATTTTTGGATGAGCTTCCAGGGATTTCGCCAGATAGAGAGATCGATTTCGGGATTAATGTACTACCAGATACGCAACCAATATCTATTCCACCTTACAGAATGGCGGCAACAGAGTTGAGGGAGTTTAAGGAACAATTGAAGGACTTATTAGAAAAGGGGTTCATTCGGCCGAGTGTGTCGCCTTGGGTCGCACTGGTTCTTTTTGTCAGAAAGAAGGATGGGTCGCTTCGGATGTGCATTGATTATCGGCAACTCAACAAAGTCACCATAAAAAACAAATATCCATTGCCTCGGATAGATGATTTGTTCGACCAATTGCGAGGTGCGAGGTTTTTCTCCAAAATTGATTTACGGTCTGGGTATCATCAGTTGAAGATCAGAGATCAGGATATTCCTAAGACCGCCTTCAGGACTCGTTATGGTCATTTTGAATTTTTGGTAATGTCCTTTGGACTGACCAATTCTCCAGCAGCTTTCATGGATCTTATGAACCGAGTTTTCAAGCCATTTCTAAACTCCTTCGTAATTGTTTTTATTGATGACATCCTTGTCTATTCGCGGAGTCAGGAGGATCATGTTAACCATCTTAGGGTAGTTCTGCAGACTCTTCATCATCACCAGTTGTATGCTAAATTTTCGAAATGTGAGTTTTGGCTAGAATCAGTCACCCTTTTGGGTCTTGTTGTTTCCAGAGAAGGGATTCAGGTTGATCCCCAGAAGATCACAGAAGTGAAATATTGGCGTAGACCAACGACCCCGACGGAGATTCACAGTTTCTTGGGTCTAGCTGGGTATTATCGGAGGTTTATGGAGGGATTCTCTACCATAGCCTCCCCATTGACTAAATTGATGCAAAAAGCAGTGAAGTTCCAGTGGTCCGACGCTTGTGAGAAGAGTTTTCAGGAATTGAAGTCGAGATTGACTTCGGCACCGCTATTGCCCTTTCCAAAAGGGATAGAGGGATTTGTGGGTTATTGCGCTGCTTCAAGGGTTGGTTTGGGGTGTGTGTTGATGCAACATGGGAAGGTTATAGCATATGCTTCAAGGCAACTCAAGAATCACGAGAAGAATTATCCGACGCATGATTTGGAGCTCGCGGCAGTGGTGTTTGCATTAAAAATTTGGCGGCATTATATTTATGGGTTCCATGTGGACGTGTTCTCAGACCACAAGAGTCTTCAGTATTTATTCAAGCCGAAGGAGCTGAATCTAAGGCAGCGGAGGTGGTTAGAATTGCTTAAGGATTATGATATGAACATCTTCTACCATCCAGGGAAGGCGAATGTGGTGGCCGACGCTCACAGTGGGAAGTCTATGGGTAGTTTGGCTCATTTCGAAGTGGATCAGAGGCCCTTGGCTCAGGAGGTGTATCAATTGGCTAGTTTGGGGGTTTTTCTTTCGACCTCAGACGAAGGGGAGGTTATGGTGCATAATGGAGAAGAATCGTTACTTGTAGCGGAAGTCAAAGAAAAGTAGTTTATTGATCTAGCATTGGCACAGTTGAAGGAGGCAGTTCTGAATAACAAGATTTCGGCATTTGCACTCGGCAGCGATGATGGGTTATTGCGATGTCAAGGCAGGCTATGTGTTCCTGATGTGGATTATCTTCGGGAGAGGATAATGGCGGAGGCTCATAATTCTAGGTATTCTATGCACCCAAGCTCTACGAAAATGTGTCATGATCTCCGGGAAATTTATTGGTGGAGCGGTATGAAGAGGGGTGTGGCGGACTTTGTATCTAGATGTCCGAATTATCAGTAGGTGAAGGTCGAGCATCAATGGCCTGGTGGATTTATGGAAATACCGATGAAGAAATGGGAGATGATCAACATAGATTTCGTGGTAGGGTTACCTCGCACTCACCGCAAGTTCGATTTAATTTGGGTGATAGTGGACTGACTCACCAAATCAGCTCACTTTTTGCAAGTCAAGTCCACCGATACTGCAAAACAGTATGCTCAGTTGTATATCAAGGAGATAGTCATCATGGCACTCCAGTTTCTATTATCTTAGATCGAGGAGCCCAATTCACAACTAATTTTTGGAGGAAATTAAGCAAGATTTGGGTACTCAGGTGAATCTCAGCACGGCTTTCCACCCACAGACTGATGGTCAAGCGGAGCGGACTATTCAGACGCTTGAAGATATGTTACGGGCTTGTGTTTTAGATTTAAAGGTAGTTGGGATGACCATTTGCCGCTTATCGTATTTGCTTACAATAACAACTTTCATGCTAGTATTCAGATGGCCCATTTGAGGCATTGTACGGAAGAAGGTGTAGATCTCCTATTGGATGGTTCGAAGCTGGTGAGGCAGAATTGTTAGGGCCAGATCTTGTGCACCAAGCTATGGAAAAAGTTAGAGTCATTCAGGAGAGGATGAAAACTGCTCAGAGTCGTCAGAAATCCTATGCGGACGTTCGTCGAAGAGAATTGGAATTCCAAGTAGATGATTGGGTGTTCTTGAAGGTGTCTCCCATAAAGGGAGTCATACGATTTGGGAAGAAAGGGAAGTTGAGCCCTAGGTACATCGGGCCATATCGGATCGCTCAAAGGATAGGACGGGTGGCTTATAGGCTGGAATTGCCCCTTGAAATGTCATTAGTGCACCCGGTGTTCCATGTGTCTATGTTGAAGAAAGTGGTTGGAGATCCATCTACCATCGTGCCAATTGAGGCTATTGAGGTTAATGAAGAGTTATCATATGAAGAGGTTACGGTTGCTATTATTGATAGGCAAGTCCGTAAATTGAAAAACAAAGAGATCGCTTCTGTTAAAGTGTTATGGCGAAGTCAACGAGTTGAGGAAACCACATGGGAAGCAAATATAGAAATGAGAGAAAAATATCCCCATCTGTTTGAGCAAGTCTAGTAGTGATCGTGCGAACTGTTATCTCTAAGCAATTTGATGTTGTATTTAGATTTGTGCAAAGGCACCCAATTTTCCCCTAATTGCCTTATTGTTGTGACTTCCCAATGCGTGCTAAAATTGTATATGTTGTTATTAATTGGGTAGTGTGCAACCTTTGAAGTAAATGAGAGTTTTGTGAAATTTATGTGATAGGCAAATTATTAATAGTTAGTGTAGATTGGTAATGATTAATTGAAATATATACGGTGTATTGAGGTGATTGAATTGTATGGGACTCACTAAAATGACCAAATTTTGTGAAAGTATGTGACACTAATTGAATCACATGCAAATTTGTGATGTAAGAGAATGAATTATGTGTAGTTGTCAAAGTGATTGGATATGTGCAAGTGTTGAGGTAATGAATTGTATACCAGTTGTAGGGATAACAGAAATTGTGTAATGATGCTTGAAATGTGTTTCGGTGGCTCTCTGATAGGTAGATAGGTCTAAATACAAAGGAAACTCTGGCGAATTTTTCAGAAAATGTTAGAGTTAGTGAAATTGGGAGTTTGCATGACATGTTTTCAAAACCAAATGATTTCCAAAAATCCTCATTCGAGGACGAATGATTTTAAGTGGGGGAGGAGGTAAGGACCCGTAAAACTTTTTGTTTAAAATAATGCCCGAATAAGTCCCCGAGTTGTTATAACTGTAGAAATCCTTAAAACTGACCTATTTTGAATAAAAAATACCCCGGAATTTGAAAGATGTAATTTTCTAAAAGTTGGGCGTTATGCGACGCACTATGCGATCGCATAATGGGTATGTGGACCGCATAATGGTCGCATACCTGGGCAGGCCACTTCCCAAATTGAGGACAACTATGCGGTCCAGAATGCGATCGCATTCTGGTTATGCGGACCACATAGTTGTCGCATTCTTGCCCATTGGTTTTTGGTGAGGGAGGTTATACGACGCACTATGCGATCGCATAACGTGTATGCGGACAGCATAGTGGTCGCATACCTGTACAGTGTGTTTTCAATTTTGGCCTACCTGGAGGGCCATTCTGCGACAGGTCTGCGGACCGCATGTGTCACGACCCAAAACCTATAGGTCGTGATGATGTCGGACACCACTGTCGGGCAAGCCGACCCCTTAATCAGTTAGAACACTTTCCTGTTAACATTTTAGAATTGAAGCCTTTTCTTGCATTTCATAGTCAAATAAATAAATTTGTAAATTAAACACGACAGGAAATCCATTTAATTCAGTAAAACAAGACTCAACACATCCCCAGAACCCGGTGACACAAGTACATGAGCAATTTCTAAGGATTTATACAATTATACCACGCTAGTCCGAAAAACAAATTGGACAAAGGCAATAATTATAAAATGTAAATACACAGAAGGGAGACTCCAGCATCTGTGGAACACCTCTGGATGAATGCAGCCCGTATAAGTCTCCAAATCAATCACTGTACTATAAAGGTACATGTGCAACAAAATGCACAGAAAGTGTAGTATGAGTACATATACATATATGTACACAGTGAGTATCTCGTCTAATCTCGAAGAAGTAGTGACGAGAGGTCGACTCGATACTCACTAAGGTCTAACAGTGATAATAATATACAGGATATAAGGAAAACAGTAGGCATGTAAGACAAATAAACATCGAAATGCATCAATATGAGGTATCCAAATAATGGTTGAAATCAAGCAAGTCTTGTATCGGTCGTGGCGTACGGCCCGCTCCCATAAATGTAGTCACTGTCTGTCCCGCATGGTGTACGGACCAATCCCATAATGTAATAACTCTCATCACTCCGCCGTGGCGTACGGCTCGATCCCATAGTGTAATCACTCTCATCACTCCGCCGTGGCGTACAACCCGATCCCATAGTGTAATCACTCTCATCACTCCGCCGTGGCGTACAGCCCAATCCCATAGTGTAATCACTCTCATCACTCCGTCGTGGCGTACGGCCTGATCCCATAATGTAATCACTCTCATCACTCCGCCGTGGCGTACGGCCCGATCCCATAGTGTAATCACTCTCATCACTCCGTCGTGGCGTACAGCCGATCCCATAGTGTAATCACTCTCATCACTCCGCCGTGGCGTACATCCCAATCCCATAGTGTAATCACTCTCATCACTCCGTCGTGGCGTACGGCCCGATCCCATAGTGTAATCACTCTCATTACTCCGCCGTGGCGTACGGCCCTATCCCATAGTTTAATCACTCTCATCACTCCGCCGTGGCGTACGACCCGATCCTATAATGTAAAACAAGAACAATGGAAACGAGTCAAGTACCACTATCCTTTAGATGAAACATCACAACTCACAACAGAAGCACAGAGCATATTTTCATTATGACAAGGGAAAATGATGAACGTGTTGTGGCCTAACTACCTGGACAAAGCAATGATAGCCACTACGTACGAACTCTCGTCACTTGGTGTGTACGTAGCCCCCAAACAAGTACACATAGCATTTAACGTTACCTAGGGGGACAATTCTCTCTTACAAGGTTAGAAAGGAGACTCACCTCGCTCCGAAGATTCATCACCGGCTTCCAAGCCTCTATGGCGACTAAAATGGATGCGCAACGCTCCCAAACTATCCAAATAACGATAATTCAATGAAAATATACTCAATAGATCATAACCAATTCAAATTACAAAGTTCCTCAGCCCGGCTCAATGAAATGACCAAAATGCCCGGACCTCGCAGTTTCTTGAAGAAAATCTCTACCCGAAGCTTTACTAATTCAATTACACATTTTACTCAATTATTCATGCTCAATTCGTGGCTAAAATCCAAATTTCCAAATTTCTAGGTTTTCTTCAAAATACTAATTTTTCCACAAATTTTTCATGTTTAATCCCATGTATAAACCTTGAATTAAATTGGAAATGAGAAGAAATCACTTACCTCTTGATGCTTGATGAAAATCACCCTTTGAAATCCTCCAAAATCGCCTCAACCAAGTGAAGGGATTGATGAAATGGCCAAAATCCCGTTTTTTAAACATTCTGCCCAGGTATTTACTCAGTGCGATCGCGGAAAATGCTTTGCGATCGCGTAGTACAATTTTCCAGCCCAAAATTTGCACTTTGCGATCGCTGAAAGAGCTTCGCGATCGCGGAGAACAAATGCCTAGCCTCCCGGACAGCCTCTAGTACAATAGTCATAACGTTTTGCACAAACCTCCAAATGACAAATGGTTTAATGTTAGGAAACCTAGACTTCAAGATATATAACTTTCATTTGTTGGTCATCTCCCAATTCCTTATAGATTTCTAGATATAACCTGGCAAAGTCAGACCATGTGCAACACAACTTCCTTCTTAATCTTCCCGGACACTCTGTAGTGTAATAGACATATCTCTTTGTACACAAATCCAAATCATGAACGGTTTACTTTTCTAGAAACTAGACACAAAGGGATACAACTTTCATTTTTATAAAATCTCCAAATTTCTTATAGATTGTGAGATATGAGCCTCCGAAGTCGAGTCAGTGCAGCAGAACATTTCTTCTATGCGATCGCACAAGCATGCCTGCGATCGCACATGCCTTTTTCTAGCTCCCTCCAAATCCTTCTCCGCGATCGCACCACTGAGGCCGCGATCACAAAGACCAAAAATCACCCCTCCCATTTTCTCCTCCGAGATCGCACTACAAGGGATGCGATCGCACAGCACACCAGAAACATCAGATGACAGCAGCAACAAAGTAGAGAAAAATGGCTCGAAACCACCCCGAAACACACCCGAGACCCCCCGGGACCCCGTCCAATCACACGACTCAGTCCCACAACATCCCAAAAAATTGTTTGAGGCTTCACATCACATCAAACAATGCCAAAATGACGAATCACACTAAAATTCAACTTTATGAACTTTGAAAATTCCAACTTTCACATCCGATGTCGAAACCTATCAAATCACGTCCGATTGACCTTAAATTTTGCACACAAGTCATATTCGACATTATGGACCTTCTCCAACTTCCGTAATCGCATTCTGACCCCGTTATCAAAATTTCCTCTTCCGGTCAAATTTCTCAAAAACCTTCAAATTTCTAACTTTAGCCAAATAGCTTCAAAATAATCTACGGACATCCGAATTCACTTCTGATCGCGCTCCCAACTCCAGAATCACCATACTAAGCTATTCCCAGACTCGGAATCCCAAAGGACATCAATATCATTGAAATGCGCTTCAAGCCAAACTTAGAAAATTTCTTCAAAAATGCTGACTTCCATAATTTACACCGAAACGCTTCCGGGTTATCCAAATACCGATTCGTACATACGCCCAAGTCCGAAATCATCATACAAACCTGCTGGAACCTTCGGATCCTGATTCCGAGGTCGTTTACTCAAAATTCCAATCCTACTCAATTTCTTCAACTTAAGGCTTTTAAAATGAGAATTTTCCTTTTAATTTAACTCCGAACCTCTTGAATTTCAACTCTGACAATACACACAAGTAAAAATACCCGAAATAAAGTTGTTCATGACTCCCAACTGCTGAACGACACGCTGGATCTCAAAACGACCGGTCGGGTCGTTACAGCATGTCAGGAATGCGATCGCATTCCTGACCGCATTCCGTGTCGGGGCTCCTATTTTTCAAATTTTAGAACCCGACCCCCAGTACGCCCCACCCCTTCATTTTAACGGGTTTTCTGAGCAAAATAGAGAGAAGGAAGGGAGAGTTCTTGAGAGAGAAAGTGGTTCTTCCATCAATTTGATTTTCAAAGTCCCTCAGGCCTGATATTTCGAGTAATCTTCTTTTTCTTCATTCTAGCAGGTAAGAGTTCCCAACCCTTTTTCCATCAATTTTATGATTTTAAACAAAGGGAGGATTAGCATGAATGGATTCTTGATAATATTAACTAAGACCTTGCATGCATGTTTAACAATGATGTTAATCTAGTAAAAGGAAGTGGGTTGGGGTAAATTGCACAAAGAAGGGGTTGGTAATCTAATGGGGTCACACAGTGTTCGGCAAAATGCTTAAGAGAGTTTGAATTGTATGCATGATTCCCAATTCTGAGTTGAATGTGTTTAATTGTGAACTAGATTGACGGTACTAGTCGGTTCGGTGTTTGTGAATAAAAGTTAAAAAGGGATTTCGACTCCAGGTATGTATGGCTACTTAAATCTTCGTAAAGTCACCTTGTTGGTGCCGGAACAGCCGCTATGTGATAATTGTCTAAGTATGAGTAAATTGGGTATTCTGAATATGTTGAGGCATAATGTCCTACTCTCTGACTGTCTAGTTGAATTCCTTGTATTATGCTATTCGGAATTGTGAAAAAGTGATTTACTTGTGAATGTTTTTACCATGTGTAAGGTTGGTTAAATACACTAGTATGTTGGTATGAAAGATTGGTAACAAACCCAAGTATGTGAATATAACTAAGTGCTAAGAGTTGTGAAATGAAATGATGAATAGGAATTGTGGTTGATTTAATCATACTACACTGATTGTGATATATGACTCGTAGTTGGGCAAGATTTGTTGTGGCTTGAACTCATATATGGATGGTGGGTTGTATTGAAATCATGTTCTTATGATGAAATTCTCTGTGATTGAATTGTGAATTTAAAATGTTGACATGGAATGTGATTGTACGGTGGGATCGGGTTGCGCACCGCAACATTAGGAATAAGGGTGGAATACGATTGTACGGTGGGATTGGGTTGCACGCCGCAACAGGACGTAATAAGGCTGAGGTGTGATTGTCTGGTAGGATCGGGTTGTGCGCCGCAACATAATAAATAAATATGATTGTCAGGTGGGATCGGGTTGCACGCCGCAACAGGTAGAAATAAGGGTGCAATGTTGAGAAGGAATAAGGGTAGAGTGTGATGGTGTTGAAATACGAACCTGTGGAACTTTAATTGTGATTATTTCAGTATCTCCGTATTATGACTGTTTCTTATCTGTGCATTGTTGATCTTACTTAGAGTAAATTTGTTCATACATACTAGTACTATTCAATGGTACTAACGTTCCTTTTGCCGGGGGCGCTCATTTATGATGATTGTAGGTGGTTCCATAGCAGGTAACTCAGCCCACCGAGAGTAGTGCCTCCTCTCCGTTTCGTCAGCCGTGTTGGTGAGCCCCACTTCCTCTCGGGGCCATGTGTGGTTCATGCCACCTTCTTTTGGGTTTGTTTTGTATTGTAAGGTATAGTCGGAGCCTTGTTTCCGGCAAGTATTGTATAAACTCCTACTACTCGTAGAGGCTCCGTAGACACAATGTGGGTATTGTACATATGTATTTTGGTAAGCATTTTGTATCATATGTTGTTAACGCCAAGAAGAATAAATGAATTCAAGTTGTAATTTTATGTTTAAGACTAACTTACTATTTCACATGTATACCCTATATTGAAATCACGTGGGTAATGCGTGGGATAGAAAAGGCAAATCCAGGTCCTCTTGACTGGGGTCCTCCGGTTAAGTGTCGATCGTGTCCCTCGATTTTGGGGCGTGACAGATTAACAATAATAAGTCTAGAGATTTTGACCAAATATAAAGTACTGATGAAGAATCTCAACGACTACTATCTTTACTGAATAAAGGATTGTTAGTCCAGTTAGTGATTGAAAATAACAGAGAATGTAAGTTTAGTTCAAAAGTGATTGTTAGAAGTACCTTTTTAGAATGGTTAAGTTTGTATTTAACAAACATGACTTCACAGGCTCTTACATATCATTTGGCACTCGAACTAAGTTATTCCGAGATTATAGTCTGAATTACTAATGTAGTTGTAGGTGGGATAAAATAATCTCAAGTTTGATGGGATAAGACGGGATAAAGTGTGATATTCATGATTAAATTGGGATTAAATTTATACTATGTTTGGTTGACAGTAGGGATAAATTTATATCGTCAACCAAATACAGTATAAATTTAATCCCACACCTTATCCCACGTACCAAATGACTCCATGCAAGAGTACCTACTTATCTATACTATATTAAAAGCATGAAAGCCCTTAGCTAAATTTCGTTCGTCTTTTTTACCCTTTAAAAATAAGTTTCATATTGGACAAATATGTAATTTGAGTTACTTTCCTAATATTTTGGATTTTAAAATCAAGTGAAATTTTAATAATTATGTAATATTTAGGAGTTCGAATGAACTAAATAAGGATAAAATATATTAAGAAAAAAGAAGAGAATATAGAAAGTAAAAGGTTAGTTTCTTTTCAACCAAGGACAAAAAATATTGTATAATTTTCGTATAAATATTTTGTGCCTATATCGTACACAGATAATTTTATCGTGAAGATCAATTCTGATTCTTTATTTTTTTTTCAAACGAAATACTTTCTTGGTTGTTTAAATTATCTTTTATTATATTGTTTCATAAATATAATTATTTCATGTGTTAATGTAACGACCCAGACGGTCATTTCGAGAGTTTTAGGTATGTTTCCCCCATATATGCTTCTATTGTTCTTTACAACTATATTATATCATATCGGGTTGGTTGGTTCGGCCCGGAGGAGTTTCGGAGAGAAACTGAGACACTTAGTCTCGTTATTTGTAAGCTTAAGTTGGAAAAGTCGATCGGATGTCGACTTGTGTGTAAACGACCTCAGAATTGAATTTTGATGGTTCCGTTAGCTTCATTAGGTGATTTTGGACTTAGGAGTGCGTCCGAAAGGTGATTTGGAGGTTCGTAGTAGAATTAGGATTAAATTGGCGAAAGTTGGTTAATTGGCGATTTTCGTCGGTAGTGGAAATTTTGATATCTGGGTCGGAATAGATTTTCGGAAGTTGGAGTAGAATTCGTTGTGTTATTTTTGACGTGTGTGCAAAATTTGAGGTCAATCGGACGCAGTTTGATAGGTTTCGGCGTCGTTTACGAAATTCGGAAGTTTCGATCTTCTTAGGCTTGAATCGGGGTGTAGTTTGGTGTTTTGATATTGTTTTGAGTGATTCGAGGGTTCGACTAAGTTCGTATGGGGTCATATGACCTGTTGGTATGTTTGGTTGAGGTCCCGAGTGCCTCGGGATGATTGGATTGTTTATAGTTGGAGAAATGCAGCTGAAGCTGCTGCTACAGGTGTTTTCGCTCCTGCGGAGTAGGAACCGCAGGCGCGAGGCCGCGAAGGAAGAGCCGCATGTGTGGATAAGGAAGACCTAGGCTCAGGTCGCAGGTGCGATGGAAATCCCGTATTTGTGGTGGACGCAAAAGCGGTTTGAGAGGCGCAGGTGCCTTGTTGGATCGCAGGTGTGGCTTGGGTCCCGTATCTGCAATGGCCCCAGATGCGGTGAAGTGATCCCAGGAGAGGAGTTAGACTTTTTAATGAGTTTCCGTAGAAGCGGAGCCTAGTCCGCATGTGCGCTTTTTGCTGGGCAGAAAACACCATCTCGAAATTTTGTCTTTCATTTTCAATTTTGGACTTGAGAATCTCAAGAGAGAGGCGATATTTTCAGTAAGTTCAAGGAAAAGATTGGGGTAAGTAATTCTAACCCATATTGGTCTAATTTCCGTGAATCTATGGCTTTGTTCATCACTTAATTAAGAATTTGAGTTCGAAATTTGGGAGTTTAGGGCTCGGGAATTGGAGAGCGAGCTATGGGGTTTTGGAGGGGGCAACTGAGGTCGGATTTTGGTAAATTAGGTATGGCTAGACTCATGAGTGAATGGGATTTCGGGTTTTGTGATTTTTATTGGATTTCGAAACGTGGGCCCGGGGGCCGGGTTTGAACCGATTTTGGATTTTGCGCTAGATTTCAGTAGTTTTCTTGTGGGATTGATCCTTTTAGCCAATATTGACTATCTTGTACTGTTTGTGACTAGATTCAGGGCATTTTGGAGAAGGATTTCTACGCTGTTGAGGTAAGTAACAATTTTAAATCTGGACTTGAGGGTATGAAATCTGGAGTTTGGTATAATGTGACTGTTTGGAGGTGAGACACATGCTAGGTGACGGGTGTGTGAGTGTACACTGTGAGGGATTGTGACTTGGTCTATCCCGTGAGACTGTAAAATCTAATAGCCTTTTTGTGCTTATATGTATTACTTGTCTGCTAGAGATTTAACTGCCTTTCACATTAGAAATCATGCTTAGGCTATGTACCTGCTTATGGTTGTTATACTCAGTCATAGTAATTCCTGTATATGTTTACCTCAGTCTCTGTTATTTCCCTGTTGATACACTAACATTCTGATTTGGGTTGTTTTCCTTTCTTTATTGAGGGCTCTGAGACTAGAGAGGTTCATGACTTAGTGAGGAACAGGGTCTGTTTGTGAGGTTTTGTACCTTATCACATGAGTTATCCGTGCGGATCCTGATATGATATGGTAGCACGTGAGTTGTCCGCGTGGACCCTGATATGGTATTATAGCACGTGAGTTGTCCATGCAGATTATAGCGCTTGGGCTGTAGGAGCCACTCCGGAGTCTGCACACCCCCAGTAAGCGCAGGTACCTATTGAGTGTGTGTATTGAGGGCTAAGAGCCGAGTGTTGAGCTATTGAGAGCTTGAGTGATAGTACCCTGTGAGGTTTCACCTATCTCTTCTGTTGCTGCATTTAGCTGATTCATGCTACTGTTTGAACTTCCGGGAACTTGTTATATTTGGATTTTACTTGAACTTGGTAAATATGCAACTGATTTGACTCATGATACTGGTATTTACTCGTGTCTACTCTTAGACTTCAAAAATTATAAAAATTAATTATTCTGTATAGCTCGTCACTGATTCTTAGTTCCTTATTTATTTCTGTTACTTGCTAAGTTGGTTGTACTCATATTACACCCTGCACTTCATGTGCAAATCCAGGTGTGTTTGAGCACGGAGATCGTTTTGTTCGGGCACGATCGAGTACCGGAGACTAGGAGGTAGATGTCGGCGACTGCAGGACCTTGTTTCTCCTTCTATTTTTGTTTTTGTCCTGTTTTGATACGTAGACACTAGTTGTATTAGCTTGGTTATTTAGATGCTCATGACTTGGTGACAACCCAATGTATGGGGCTAGTTTTCCGCACTTTTGATTCTATTTTGAGTTAAACTTTTTTTTTATAATGAATTACTGAAGTATCTTGGGAAAAGTAGGCTTGACTAGTACCATCGATAGGCGCCATCACGACATGTTAGGTTTTGGGTCGTGACAAGTTTGTATCATAGCCTAGGTTACATAGGTCTCACGAGTCATGAGTGGGTTAGTAGAGTCTTGTGGATCAGTACAGAGACATCTGTACTTATCTTCAAGAGGCTACACAAGCCTTATGAAAACTTCAAATTCTTGAATTCTTGTCGTGCAAATTTGTTAATTCTAGTAACTAAACATATGTTGTTTCATTCTCTCACAAATGGTGAGGACTCGTACTACGGGGCATGAGGGACAACCACCAGTACCACCAGCCAGGGCCGCGAGAGGCTGAGGTCGCGGTAGAGGCTGAGGTGTAGCCCACACGGCAGTTGGGGCAGTACCTGCAGATCCGCCAGCTGCCCCAGATCAGGACCAGGTCCCAGTTATGGATGCTCTAGTAGGACCAGCTTAGGCACCACTTGTGTCAATCGAGATTCCTGGCCTTCAGGAGGCCTTAGCTCAGATTCTGACAGTGTGTACTGCCCTTGCTCAAGCAGTCTCTGCTTCGACGGCCGCAACAACTTCTTAGGTCGAGGGAGGCACTCAGACTCCCGCCGCCTGCACACCTGAGCAGGTTGTACAGGTACTCCAGACACCGGGGGCACCACCAGCCCAGCCAGTTGTAGCTGTACAGGACTATGTGGTTTCTGCTATGCTAGAGGATGATCACCGTATGTTGGAGAGGTTTGGGAGACTCCAGCCACCAACTTTCAGTGGTGCAGAGTGATAACAATACGATAGAAGTCCAAGAATTACTAAAGAAAAATCAAGAAAAGTGCGGAAACTAAAATAAAATAAAGAAACAAAAAAATACGGAAAATTAAGGATAGATTGAATTCAAGAAAGATTTTCTTGAATTCAAGAAGTCTATTCTTGAAGTTGAATCCTAACAACAACAATTAGCTAGCAAACTAATCGCCTTTCGTAGAGATTTAAAAACAAGAGATAGATTGTAAAACCCGACCCTTTAGAATAACAAGAACAACAATAAGCCTAAACTTATCACCTTTCTTGAATACCTAAAAGTGATATAAGATTTCGAAAGAATTTAATCTTACCACCTTAAGTTAAGTCTTGAAGGTTGAAGAATAAATCCAAGAGTGGCCACACACAAGAGTGCAAGAAAAATCTTACAATTTTTATTGATAATAGTCTAAGTCTTTAGCAAGAAGATACCCCTTTATATAGGGAGGGGGTCACGAAATTCTACCTAAAAATTAAGGAAATAAAGTCCTAAACTACTTTGGACAACAAGTCCAACTACCATAGAAAAAGGTAAAACTCTAGGAAATAAAACCAAGTCAATCTTGGAAAGTAATTCCAATAATCTTAGGAAAATAAAAACAAAACCTTAACTACCTAGAAAAGCATCAAATATGTTCTAACAGACTAGAAAATAAAATAAGGAACTTTAACTCCTTGTCCTATGTCTTGGCCGCCCCTCCTTGAGCTGATTTATGGTGATTTAGACGCCTAATTTAGGCCCTCTTTGGCTGGTGCTTGGACCCCAATCTACCTCCTCTTGGACATGGACCATGAAATGAGTGTAGCACTTAGCTAAATCATCCCCATAATTCTTGAGCTCTTCCACCATTAGCCTTCTTTATCTCCCATTGAAGCCCAACAACCTTGTCTTACTTCTCCTTAGCTTGAGACATTGTGAATAACTTTCTTGGTGCTTCTAAAGATTTATTCTGGTCCGTGGAGCTATCACAGAGGGAGAGGATGCACAGGATTTCTAGGACAAGTGTTAGAGGTGTTACACCCAATGTTTTCGTACGTGAGAGTACATTCAATTGAGTAAGCTCAAAAATAAGATTATATTTGATGGAATATATAGTAAGTTAATAATGTTACCTTGGAGGTTACAAATATTTAAGATCTTGAATAACGAGTACCAACAGGATTGGAAAGCTTAGAAGCTAAACCAATTGAAGAAAATAAGATTCGTCGAAAGTCGACGAGTTTGAAATGTTACAACATGTACTTTAGGGTGAGACTATGGTTCATTACATGATAAGGAGTTTATGCTATGAGTTATGTTTGTCATATGATATTCGTGTGCTACGTTTTGAAGTAAAACAAGTTGTGGAACAAAAGTTGGCAAAGGTCTTCACAAGTTACATTCATAATGTGCTGAAAATTAGGTCAAATGTAACTGCTATTTTCTCCCAATATACTTGGAATTAGGGGATGATCTACCTACCAAATTGAATATCTATGAGTCTAGATTCCAACGCATTAAACCGTTCGTCTATACGAAGTCGGAGTAGAGAGATATTCGTGTTTTAGCGAGACTGCGCCAAGTAGCTCTCTATGGGACCCACATAGGCGGTTTAGATATGTTGATATACATACGACGCCTCAAACTCCGTTTTAACTCGTTTAGTTTCAGTATATTCAGATCCTATACACCTTAAAACACTCTCTCAAGGTTCTCTCATGATCAAAGACCGAAACAAAGGGCAAACAACACAAATCAAGTGTCGGGAATCCTGTCGCGCTAATTAAGGAGTTGTGACATTTGCGTAGCTTGAGGTTGGGGCAGTATATACAAGGTATGTGAGGCTATACCTTTCCTTCTTTTTCACGACTCCGATTTTACATAATTCAATGAACGAGCTTCCAAAGATACTCTACTCTTAGAAGCTAGCAGTACTTACATTGTTTCCCTTCTTATGGAACAATTGATGTTGAGGTTGCTTCTCTTATTCTTATTCTCAATGTTGTTGGTACTTCCTGATTCTTATAAGATTCTCGATGAAGAGTTAGCCCTAATGATGTGTACGGAGAATATCGACCTTACGTCACTCCGAAATGTTCAGAACATGATTCCAATGAGTCCTACATGCAATATATATATGTATCTATTTTACTCTACTGAGTCGCACTATAGTCGGCCGGGTATGGCACCTATTGTGCAACCACTGATTAGTTGGGTTTACCGAGTCCTCTTTGAGTCCGGGTATGATATAATGATGATGATGCCCATAGAGGCGAATGTTCTATGATGATGATGATGCCCACAAAGGCGGATGTTTTAAAAAGATTATGTGTATATATGTATCATGCATTTCATGTTACTGTCTCTTAGAAGCACTCAGATGTTATAGGTTGTATCTTCTCTACCTCTCTTTATATTATTGTTCATAATTATATTGACCAGCCTTACATACTCAGTAGTTTTTTCGTACTGACGTCCTTTTATTTGTAAACGCTGCATGTCGTGCTGCAGGTCCTGATAGACAGGTAGACACAGCTCCCCCACCATAATAGGCTTTCCAGTTCAGCGGTCATTGGCGAGATCCCTTCTCCGGACTTGCCGTGGTCTTGGTATGTATTTTTGTTATAGATATTATGGGTATGTCGGGGCCCTGTTCCGGCTATGTTGCATTACTTATGCTCCTTTAGAGGCTCATAGACAGGTGTCAACTCATGTATAGTTTGGTATGCCTTGTTGGATAATTTTTGTTGTATAGTCTTTCATGGCAGCGTTGTAGCTCGTACCTTTTATGTAGTTTCTTAGCAATCTTGTCATCCCATGTGATGTATGTTCATGATCAATATCTACCATTTATATTGATCTCGTTATCCCTTAAAGATAATAAGAAGGTTAGATAAAATGTACGTTGGTGCTCGGCAAGTATGGCCCGGGTGCTAGTCATGATCCTCCAGTTTGGGTCGTGACAAACTTGGTATCAGAGCAGGTCTGTCCTAGGGGTTGTCTATAAGCCGTGTCTAGTAGAGTCTTGTTTATGGGTGTGTTGTGAACCACACTTATAAGCAAGAGGCTACAGGGCATTTAGGATTGTTACTATTTCTTCTTACTCTAGATCGTGTGGTAGAGCTCAATCGTAAGAGCTCAATTTCCTCCATTCTATCTTATTTATAATACGATGATGCATACATCTTGAAAGATGGATGGTAAGAGATTGCAAAATGGCCGTGGAAGAGTTGAGTCACAGGAACTCAATTTTGCATCATGCTTATAATGAGTAAATGTGAGGGCTTCAGCAGATCATGTGTGTACTAAGATGTGTTAGTTTCTTAATAAGGAGCTCTAAGGAAAGAATATCTATCTACCCATATGGTAAAAAAAAAAAAAAGAGAATCAGAAGGTAGATACGAGTTTTAGAAAGTAAAAGAAGCAAGATAAAGAAGGGTACGAGGTACCTAGTTAATAAATATTATCAGTATTTATAATTCTGGCAGAGAACTATAAGCATTTTTTTGTTGCTTTCAACGGTAACAGAGATATCTACAATTGTCCATACCAATCTCAATTATGCCCTATGGGAGATAACTGAAATAATTTAAGAGAATGATAGGATATCAGGATCCAACTGGGGTTAGAGTAACCAAAAATTGTGGATAGATTGTTATAATTATTTAACATTTTTGAAGGGTAGGGCAGAACATGGTAATAGTTCTCATTTGGAGATAGCCATATGGTCACTCTAGAATAGAACAGTCATATGTGAATACTAGAATATTCAGAAATTTCAGAAGATAGAAACTAGGATCCTAGAAGGGATAAATATTTGCCTTAGTATGACTCCAGCCACTAGAAAAAAAAAAGAAGAATGTTAGGCGTCTCTAAGAGCTAGTGATATGAAGCAGGGGGAGCTAAATGTGAAATAACGTCATGTTAAAGTCTTTATAATAGGGCGATAGACAAAGATATTAGCATGAGAATAAGAAGAGAGTAAATGAAACATTATGAGTAAGAGGTGATAAATGAGT
>MDKH01133786.1:0-10866 GCA_005239495.1 Nicotiana undulata | reverse complement strand
CTTATTGTTATTCAGGTCATGACCTTAACGGTCCAGGCTTAGTATTTCAGATGTTGTGCTGCCCGATCTGTTGGGCCCCCAGTTTAGTTAGCTAGTATGTTTAGTGGCTAACTCGATCAAATACAGTATCGAGTGCCAGTCGTGCCTCCCCTAGTTTGGCGGCGTGACAGAACCCTTCGCGATCGCAAGGTCTTGTTCGCGATCGCAGAGGGCGGGGTCTTTGGGCTACGCGATCGCAATCATGTCTTCGCGATCGCAGTGTAGGGGAATTTTAGGTCCTTCTTCGCTATCGCATTCTTTCAGCTGCGATCGCAGTGCGTGTTAACCAGACTCTCCACGATCGCAATCCTATTCCCGCTATCGCGATGTACATTTTCGCCCAGTTAATTAGAAAGTCCAAAAATAGAATACTCTACACGGGATTTCATTATTTTCAGTCTCCCCTTCTTCTCCAACCTCCATTGAGGACCTCTTAGCCAATTCTTCCTCCATAGCCTCGTGGGTAAGTATTTCCTGCATCGTCTTCTTCCATTTTTCATCATTAATCACTAGATTCTAGGTCTAAAAACATGAAAATCAAGTAGAAATTAGGGTTTTGGGTAGAATTAGGTTTTTGAGAAAATTGGATGATTCAACCTCAATTTGGGGTCGGATCTTGAAACAAATTATATATTCTTGGTAATCTATTCTTGTTGGAAGTATTGACTGTTGAGTTTGAGAAAATGTTGATATGATTGATAATCCAAATGTAGAGGATACGATCGAAGTGATTGGTTATAGTTGAGACCCTTGCCGGGCATTTATTGAGTTATTAAATTGATGTTTTTCCCTTGCTGGGTGTTTTGGAACTACTTATTTCCACTATGTTGTACTCCTTGCCATTATATCTGTTATTGTTTGGTGAGGAAGAGTGTAATGCACGAAGGGTGATGTCGTGCCATGACATATGTTTACATTGCATAGTGAGGAAGAGTGTAAAGCACGAAGGGTGATGTCGTGCCATGATTCATATTGATTATAAGCACGAAGGTAAATATCGTGCCATGACTTTTATTGTTTATAAGCACGAAGGTTAAGGTCGTGCCATGATATTTGATTACATTGCATTGTGAGGAAGAGAGTAAAAGCACGAAGGGTGCTGTTGTTCCATGATATTTGATTAAATTGCATTGTGAGGAAGAGAGTAAAAGCACGAAGGGTGATGCCGTGCCATTGTTTACTTTTCTGATATTTTTACTTGTTTTGTTGTCGATTATGTTGGATTGCTTCCCTAGATCACTTCTATCTGTCAATTTGACTGCTTCATTTCACTTGTCCCCCTTTACTGCTCCTGTATCCCTTAGTTGCCTGCTTATCTCCTACCTTGTATTATCCCTGTTACCTGCTGTAGAATAGGACAGGTTATCGTTATTGTCAAGTCTAGCCTCGTCACTACTTCGGCCGGGTTAGGCTCGGCACTTACTCAATACATGGGGTCGGTTGTACTGATGCTACACTGCACTTCTTAATATTGTGCAGATCCCGCATCCGAACCTAGTTGACCGCATTGAGGGAGTCACCTTCAGTCCACCCAGAGCTTCAAGGTATACCCGCAGGCGTTCGTGGGCCTTGGTGTCTCTCCTGCATTTGGATTCCTCATTGTCTTACTTTTTCTCCTAGTTCCAAGACAATTATATATTCCTTTCAGACTCTGTATTTAGCACTCAGTTTAGATAGTCCGTGAGGTTGTGACACCCCGGTTCTGGGATTTGCGATGTTGTTGTCTTTATCATTTCATTACGCGTTTTTGAAGTATTATTACATTTCCGCTGTAAAACTTTTGAAGTAATTTGGGATGTTTCAGTAAAGGTTGAAAGTTAATGATTCAGGGTATTTCTTTACAAGTTGAGGGTTAATGGCTTTTATTACTGTTAAGCTATTTTATAGATGTCAAGTGTTGTTGGCTTGTCTAGCGGGTTCAACGTTAGACGCAGTCACGGTCTGAAAGGTGGGATTTCGGGTCGTGACATCATAAATCCATCGCGGCCACACACTCCTCACCGCAGTCCACATAATTCCTGCCAATTCCGCGGACCCTGAGCCATACCTTCCGCGGTCCGCACACAATTCACCGCGGTTGCATTCCCTCTTCCGTGGCCAGTGTAATTTCCACCACGGCTGCATAATAGCTCCGCGGTCCTCACCAATTCTGTGCGGTCCGCACCAATTCTGTGCGGTCCGCACTTCCTATACCAGAGACTAGAGATCTACAACTTCTAAATCCAATTAATGATCCAATAACAACCCGAAACTCACCCGAGACCCTCGGGACCTCAATCAAACGTACCAACATATCCCATAACATCATTCAAACTTAGTCAAACCTACGAATCACCCAAAACAACACCAAATTACCTCGGATTTCAACCCTAAGAACTTATAAGCTTCCAAATTCCGCAAACGACACTGAAACTAACCAAATAATGCCATAATGACCCCGAATTTCACCCACAAGTCAAATATGACACCACAAATCTATTCCAACTTTCAGAATTCCATTCCGACCCCGATATCAAATTTTCCACTACCGACCGAAATCACCAAATTTCAAACTTTCGCCATTCAAGCCTAAATCTACCACGGACCTCCAAATTACATTCCGAACATGCTCTTAAGTCCAAAATCACCTAATGGAGCTATCTGAACCATAAAAACCCCAATCCGAGATCATTTACACATAACTCAACATCCTGTTGACTTTTCCAACTTAACCTTCTAAATAGGAGACTAAGTGTCTCATTCCACTCCGAAACCACTCAAGACCTGAACCAACCAACCCGATACCATACATTATAACTGAAGAACACATGAACAAGCAGAAACGGGGAAGATGGGGCTATAACTTTTGGAACAACTAGCCAGGTCGTTACAGATCGGGCTGATCGTTTTGAGAGTTAGAGCCCTGATCCCCTATTAACTACTTTTGCCGTATCTTATTCTGCTATTTTGTGTTGCCGGGTGGGTTCGTTTTTGGTTTTGGAGTGAATTGAGATACTTAACTCTTAATCGGAAGCTTAAATTGGAAAAGTCGATTGGATGTCGAATTATGTGTAACGACCTCGGATTTGAATTTTTATGGTTCTATTAGCTCCATTGGATGATTTTGGACTAAGGAGCGTTTCCGGAAAGTGATTTGGAGGTCCGTAGTAGATTAAGGCTTGAATTGGCTAATGTTGGATTTTGATGATATTGGTAGCAATGGAAATTTTGATATTCCCTAAGTGGGAGTAGGTTTGTAGTGTCATTTTTTATTTGTGAGTGAAATTTGAGGTCATTCGGACGAGATGTAATATTTTTTGACGTCGTTTGTAGATTTGAAAATTTCAAAGTTCATTAGGCTTGAATCCGTGAATAATTCGTGTTTTTGATGATGTTCGATGTGGTTTGAAGGATCGACTAAGTTCACATGGTATTTTAGGATTGGTCGGTATGTTTGGTTGAGGTCCCAAGAGCCTCGGGTGAGTTTCGTGTGCTTAAGGGGTTGAAATGGACTTAGGTGATTTGGTTTATGTTGCTGTATCTGGTGTAACTGCACCTGCGCACTTTGGGCCGTAGGTGCGGAGCCGCAAAAGTAGCTATGGAACCGCATAAGCGGATTTTGGGAAAAGGTCTGTCACATCTCGCGTTTCTCGTACATTGAAGTTTTGTCTTAAGTTAATTGACATAGACTCGGGGATGAGATTATCTTGAGGTCAACATATTTATTCTATTTATAACGAGCGATAAGTAATTCCATGAAGGATAAAGGGTATACAAATTAAAGAAAATGAGTTTCGTTGAAGATTGTCGATTTGGGATAAAATACGGTCCGAGCTATAATACCCGATATTTATGGACTAGTACCATACAAGGTACCATATGACCGTGATTAGTATGATGTATAAAGTATATTGAAAATGAGTAGAATTTTAAGTAATTTGAGATAATTCTTAATTATGCGGATAATTAGTTCATTGTCAGATAACGAGACATTACCTAATTACTTAATAAGTGGATAAAGGGTGACATTTCCCACCCCACCCCCACGCGACAGCAAGCCCTTATTAAGCAAATAACTCTTAGTCATTTCTTATTAGGTGTCATCCTAATACATCTCGTAGTACTTAAATATTTTTGCTCAAAACAATTATCAGTAGATTTTAAACAGGTTTGTTCTAATTGGCTTGAAAAGCTTTTAAATTTCCTGAGCCAAAACAGATGCATGGTTAAGCACCCACTAACATCATGTTTTGTTAGTATTACTACACATAAGCATGGGTCTTTGCTACGATTGTCACGTCAAGCGGTGGAAGAAATGAAAGTGACAACCCATTGATCCCACCTTTATCTTTTGCTTCTTTTTTCTTTTTCTTTAATTACAATACACCTCAAACTTTAAGACTTTCAAAACAAACCATATTACATCAGAAGAGAGAAACATTAGCAATTCTTCTTTCAACTAAATGATTCCTTCTAAACGAGTACGGTACAATATTTTTCAGGAATATCATTTGAATTCTTCCCTAGTTCATGGACGTTAAGGGAAAGCTCTTCCTTCATTTTGCATGATTTCGTAATTACACAATTTTGATAACGAGGTATAAAGAAAAATTCATATTCCGAAATTTACGTTTATTTTGCTAGTATCGTAAGTTACAATATTCTTTTTATCGAGACTTCATATTCATTTGAGTATTTACTTTTTCCAGTTAAGAGAGCAGAGAGTCTATATATACAGTATTAAAGTATTTTCATTACCATCGAGCTATAATCGATCAGCAGGCCCATATTGGGCAACCTCTGATTAGATGGTAAGTGTCACGCCCCTTTTTTGTAAAACTAACTTCACTAAACCCTCTTTAAATGAATAAAAAGATTTTGTGAAGCTCAAGAAGGATTTTCAATTTAGAAAGTGACAAAAGATTGTGTTTTAAAAGGATTTTTAGAGTCGCCACCTGTCATTTGATTTCGGTGTGTCAGGTCACAATTTTTTTAATTTAAATAAATAAAAAGCGTCAATTTTGTTTCAAAATACATTTGCTCTTAAACTAAGTCTGCACCAAAGATTCAGGGTAAGGGAGTTCATTTGACTCGGGGAGAAGGTGTTAGGCATTCTCCGAGTCCCGTAAAAATCACGGTTGAGTACTCGATCAAGTTGGCTTTCAAAATATTCAAATTGAGGTAAAACTAAACATAGAAAAGAAAAATAAAGAAACAAAAGGCTCGAGGTCGTCCCCGCCTAGCAAAAGAAAACTAAATATGAAAATAAAATAAAAATACTACGAGTTCTACTTCCGGAATCCAAATATAAATACTTTAGGGTATACCCCGGATGAAAATATACAAAGTCTACGGGGCATTCCCCTGCATATGAACTAAAGGGAACGACCTCTCACCTTTAAAAATAAATAAAAGCATCCTAAAGCTTGCCTAACCGAGTGTTAACAGCGTAAGCATACTCCTAGCGATTAAGGCAATAAGATAAAACTGAACAAATATCCATATTAATTTCTTTCCTTAAGAAAAATGTCCAACAACCCGATTCTATTTTTACTTCATTTCAAATTCAAACCCAATTATCAAATCATCACTGACCATTACTTTCAACTATACGAGCAGCCAATCGATTTATTCGATATAATCAATCGGATTCTTTTGTCATCAAATTTTAAGTCTGACGCATTGAGCATTTATCTCTAATGAAGCACTAAAAACTCATTTCGGTCATTAAACCCATCCGAGCTTAGAACACAAACAATAATCAAGAGAACAAAATAGTGTAAACATATACCAACCAAACAGAGCAGGGATAGACTAATGAAACGGTGAAGTCATGATATTAAGCAAAACAGAGTATAAGAAAAAGAGAAAATAAATCTCAAAATAAATCAGAAAATTAATTGTGAGATAGCTTTGAACTCAGAAATGTAACAAAATAGCGGATGAGAACTCGAATCGGCACCGTCAAGGGCGAAACTAAAACGACCTCAATCAAACTCCATCAGATTCCATGGTTTCGAAATCGAAAATCAGAAAAGAAGCTAAAATCTCGAATGACATGAACAGAAAATACTGTCCGTCTCTCTCCGTTTTTGTCGTTTACTTTTTTTTTTTGAATCTGTCACTCCAGCTGTTCTCGTCTCTATTTTTTACTCCCTCGGCACTTCTCTGACCGTCTCTGTTCTTGGTACGAATGACATAAACTTTTCGTTTCTATGGGTGTTTGGAGTTGCTTTTCGTGGGGAAGAAGAGGAAAGAGTTTGAGTTTCTTTTCTTTAGGGTGGTCTGCGGCAATTGGTTAGAGAGATGGAGGAACTGCTGGTGTGGTGTTGTGATATTAAAGAAGAAGAAGGAGCTTCTGATGCGTATGTGTGTGTAGTTGCGGCAATTGGGATGGGGGAAAGTGAAGAAGAAAGCGGCGGCGATGGGTTCTCTTCCGACGAGTTTTGGTTGGCAGCGGCAGTTTCTTGGTGGGGGTGGTTTGACGATGGGGGAAAGGGGGGTAAGGTCGCAGGTTTGCCGGCAGTTGGTGGCTTGCGACAGCAGCCTAGGGGTGTAGAAGGGTGTGGCGGCTCGAGAGGATTAGGGGTCTTCTCTAGGGTTTACAAGAAGAAGAGTTGAAGGGGGCTGTTATGGTGGTGGCTGACGGATTGGGTTCCGGCCGGCGGCGGCTCGTAGGTGTTCTAGGGTTTTTGTCTAAGAGGTGTGTGGAAGAAGGTCTGTTAGGGTATTTTTGGTTATAGAGGAAGAAGATAGGTTAGGGTGTGAAGGGTTTTTTTAGGAAAGTAGTAATATGAGCTAAAGACAAATTTCGAAAATAGGCCTAAAATGAATTGTTTTAGTCCAAATTTGATTCTTTCTTATTGAACAAGAATAAAAATAAACAAAGTGAAAAATGGCCAAAGTAAGTGGGCTCCAGGGCTTGAAGAAAGTATTTAACCATCTCATCTTCTTCCATCGGAGGATTGACTCGTGCAACTTGCTCCCTTCATCGGAACCCATATTCTCTAAAGCTCTCATTAGGCCTCTTTTCCACCTTGGTCAGAGATAAGCGGTCTGGGACAATGTCTATATTGTACTGAAAATACTTAGCAAAAGCCTGAGCCATATCGTCCCCTGTATACCACCTGTTGGCGTCCTGGAGAGTGTACCATTCTAAAGCTTCTCCACTCAGACTCTGGCTGAAGTATGCCATCAACAATTCGTCTTTTCCCCCGGCGCCTCTCGTTTTACTGCAGCAACCTCTCAGATGAGCTACAGGATTCCCGTGTCTGTTATACAAGTCAAACTTGGGCATCTTGAACCCGACAGACAGCTGGACATCAGGGAATAAACACAAATCCTTATAGGCTACGCTCGCCTGGCTCCCTAACCCTCGCATATTTCTCAATGACTACTCCAACCTCTTTGCTTTTCTAGATATCTCATCCTGCTCCGCGTTCTTGGGTGGTTTCTCAGTTTCATCACGAGGCTCAAAGTGGGAAGTGTAGGAGTAAGGATCTAGGACTTTGAAGGTGGGTTCCGGGGCGTAGTATTGGGTATCTGGAGCTGGGAATGCGGACTCACTAGAGGATTGGTGGAAGGTAGCTTGTGGAGGGGGTACAAAGAGAGGAGAAGATGTTGGAGCAAGGTATGAAGTAGTTTTGGTTGGTGGGGCATGAAAATTCTGGGACGAAGTGTCGGGATAGGAGTGATAAGGGGTGAAACCTGGTGCGTGTTGTGCGGAAAGGTCAACGGTATTGGTCATCTGGGCTTGGGGCATAGTGGAATGGAAGCAGGGCTTTCTGTATAGCTGGTAGGGAATGAAGGTGGAGGGTGTCCTTTAACCCAGGCCTGATACATTTCTTCCATCTGATGTTTTACCCTTCAGAGCTCCTGTTTCAGTTCCGATTCTGATTCAACAATTTCCCTCGGCGGGTCCATTGCTCCTGTTTCTTTGGTATTCATGATTGTCTGTTGCTTTGACCTAGTGTTGTATGGATGACTTGCCAGGATGCCAAAAAACTAACCACCTTCCTAAAATTGAGTTAAGGTAATAGAGAAAGACATAACAAAGCCACCATGTTAGCGTTAGGGCATTTATTAGATAAGAATATCACATTACATGCAATGCACCTAGCAACAATTAACGGTTGTGAAATGGCTTTGAGGGTCGTAGGGTCGTATGGCATCATACCAATTTGTTCATTTCAATCTCCCTTTTTTTGCTAGCACTTCTTGGCTTGCTCATTTTCCTTCCTCTCTTTTCTTTTAATTATTACTAGTTCCTTTCTTCTCACCCCTCACCACAAATTCATTCTTCCTTTTTAAAAAAAAAATTAAATTTCATTTTAATAGATGATTTGATCGAACCCTATATAGGTTGCTTATGTATCATGTTCCACATGAATCAGATCAAGCATCGTTCTGGAAAAATAATAGACAAAATAACCTAAAAACAAAAACTTTTTGGATTTTTCATTTATAATAATTTTTCTTTGGTTTTCACACACAAAATAGGAAATACGGTAATACAAGACTCGACGAACTCAACTAGACTATGACAAACTTCGACACCACCTAAAAGACTCGATACTACTGTACAAGACTAGAAAATAAAAGACAACATGAATGACAAACTCAAAACATAAAAGTATCCTCAAGCAGCTCTGGAAGGCAACGGTCCTGGGGTGTCTGTCACGCTCAAGCTCTAGTTAAATAATCCATACTTGAATGAAAAAAATTAGACCAAATAGAGTTAGTGACTCAAGACACTATGACACCTCCTATTGGATACATGCAAGACGTAATTGAACTATTTTTGCAAAAGAACCTATGTGGCCGAGGATGGCTAGAAGTGCAAACTCATAGGGGTGACCTCAAAGACATGAAAATACCTAACTAGGCTTATATGGACTCAAACTCTCAATAGTCATGGTCCAAAATTAATTTGCAGAAATGACCCGTTTTGCAAAACTGGCGGGTATGGCCAAAAATGGATAAATATGAAAATTTTAAAGGACAAGCCTTAAGGTAGTAGGACACTTAATTGCGAACTCGGGATTCTGAGACATGGGTCAATGAACCACTCTCGTGAAAATGACCTCATTTTCAAGAATGGCCGATGTGACCAAAAGTGGTTAGACATGCAAATTCAACAGGAATGGACCTTAAAACTGAGAAGACACCTTGATGTAGGCTTAGCGTTCTAACACATAAGATAACAAACTACTTCGAGAAAACATCCTTATTTTGCAAAAGCAAGCGATGTGGTCAAATGTGGCTAAACATGCAAGATTTGGCTAAGAACACGCAAAGCCAAGGACCTAAGACTTACTAGGAAGAGGATAAAGAGGAAGTGGAAGACCGGACCCTATGTTGGTTGCCTACGTATCCCGCCCCAAAAGACGAGAATCAAGTTTGCGTAGTTCGAGAAGATTGGATACGGGAGAGAATTTTTTAATTAAAAAAACACCATTTTGAAAAAAAAAATTTGTCTTTTTTTGAAAAATGATGAAACATGTAAAATCTTTTTTTTTGTTTACAATTTTCTTTTTCTTTTCTTTTTTTTAATTTTTGGTAAATGATGGGAAAGTGTAAGTTTTTTTTTGGATTTTCCATTTCTCTCTTTTTTTTTTTTTTTTTGGAAAAATATTAGGAAGTGTAAAATATTTTGGATTTTTCATTTTCATTTTTTTCATCTTTTCTTTTTTTTTGAAAAAGTTGTAAAAGAAAAATATGCATCACTTGCTTCATTTCTATATTTCACTCTCTTTTCTTTTCATTACCCTCAAATCGTCATTGGTCCGCCAAATGATCCATTTACCCTTAATGAATGCAAATGTAGCACATGAGGATGATTAAAAGTCTTTATGGGCCACGGGCCTATATTGACAAAATTTGGTTAGGAATCCTACAAAGGGACACGGTTCCTGGGACCGAGCCCTTCTAGGTATAAATGACATGATGCAAATAAGCATAACCTAAAGGCTTACCTAAGTTTGAGGGTTCACTAGACAAGACAATTCAGGGCGGCACGTGGTCGATGGCGGCTTCTCTAGCTGTCCGCCCACTCCACGCTCCCACGCCACCCTCCTAAATACACGGGTGACTCACAAAAAGACCGTGTCCGCTCAAACGTACTCCTGAAGACTTGTTGCAGAAAATAACCCAGGATTATGCAAATGATGACATTTTATAAAGCAGTAACACATAAAGGAAAAACTATAAAAAAATAAGCAGTTAGCAAATAATAAAACGACATAAACAAAGTAAAAATAAAAAATAAAGCAAACAAAACACATAAAAGCCTCAACTGAATATCCTAAAAAGCCAACAAGATCAAGTACTAGCTCGAACCTGCAACTCCCCAGCAGAGTCGCCAGAGATGTCACACCCTTTTTTTAACAAACTTTTACTAAGCCTTACCCTCTAAAATTTAATAAAAGAGATTTTGCAAAGTTCGAAATGGTTTTCAAATTTTGAAAGCGACAAAAAATTGTTTTTTAAAAGGATTTTCAGAGCTGCCACCTGGAATTTGATTTCGGTGTGCCAGGTCACCGCCTTTTTAATTTAAATAAATAAAAAATGACAATTTATTTTCAAAACACATTTGACTCTTAAACTGCACCAGAGATTCAGGGTAAGGGGGTTCATTTGACTCGGGGAGAAGATGTTAGGCACTCCCCGAGTCCCGTGAAAATTACGGTTGCGTACTCGATCAAGTTGGATTTAAAGATATTCAAATTGGGGTAAAATTAAACACACAAAAGGCTCGAGGTCGTCCCTACCTAGCAAAAGAAAACTAATGCATGACATACCCAACCAAATGCTAGCAATGGCGGTCTCTCCCGGTAGCTAACCAGTATC
>ML294985.1:1875-18591 GCA_005239495.1 Nicotiana undulata | reverse complement strand
CTCCCACGGCATCGAAATACTGCTCGATGTCGAAAATGAAATTTTCCACTTCTTTAGCATTCCCAGCCCCACTGTATGGCTTTGGCTCAGGAATTTTCAGCTTCTGTGCCAAGGGAGCAGGGTTCACAGCGTCCCCGATTTGATTTCCACCGCCTCGAAGCAAGCCTTGTAGAGCAGCATTGACAACGTTGAGTTGGCCTGTCAAGTTGTCGATAGTTTGCTGCATGGCAGTCATCCTGTCTGCCTCTTGTGCCCTGTGGGCTAAATCCTCGGCGCGCTCCTGTTGGAGGCCCTCGAATTTATCAAAGATTTCGGCTGCCTCAGTAGCTGCCGTTTGCCAGTCTCCTTCAGAGTCGCGACTCATGTTTCCTATGTCAACTTCGGCCTGGGCCATCCTGCGGTCCAGGTCATCCAACCTTTGCAGTAGGTTGGTTTTCAGTTCCGACACCGTACACAATGGGTCGTAGTACGTCAACCGTCTCCTCAAGGGCCACAATGCGGTCCCCATGGTCAGAAATGGTGGTAATGCCAATGCGTTCCCTCGTCCGATGTCGAGCCTAGGCTCTGATACCAACTGTTACGCGACGCCTTCCTGAGATTCTTTGAAAGGGCGACGTAAGGCCAAGCAACCGATGTCCGGGTGGTTGCTGTCCGCCAAATGAGGTCCTCGCCACACGCTAGACGAGATTGTCAGTGCCGTGTGGGAAAACCAATGCCAACAATTTGAGAGAACAGAAATGAGATTTGAATAAAAGCTTGATTGCAATAATGAAAGCTATTACAAAAGAAGGCAACGTGGTGTCGAGGGGTAGAGACACCAGTACAGAGAATTGCTTGCTAGAAAGTTTTGAATGCTTGATACCCCTTAATAATGCTTAAAAAAATAAACCAAAGTTACATGAGTAGACTAAACTACGCTAGAGAAACATAATGAAAGTACATGGAATAAAGCTAGTCTATATTACAAAGAAAAGGACTTAGTTTTCTACAAAGGTAGAAACAGGTCCGTTGGCAGCAACTTTGTCTCAGGCATCGCGATCTGCGCGCGCGACGCTGTTGGCAGCTGCTTGCGGCTGGGCGCTAGCGAGGGAAATTGGTGGGGCGACAGAGGCACATGCGCGCTTGTCACTTGGTGCGGCCAAGATCACGGGACCGTCCGTGGCGCTAGGGGTTGGGAGGCTTGCTAGGACGCCACGGGGCGCGTCCAAGGGGTCATGGGGCATGGCTGGAAAGCCGCCCATGACATTCGTGATCTATTAACTAGCCGCGCGGAGACTCGAGAGAGGAGTGGTTGGGCAATAACAAAAATACACCGGGCATATTTGGAATATGACACCAAAAATTTCTGCATATGATTCACACTCCACTTTGGTCCAACTGTGGCGCAAACTCACCTCCCTCCCACCGCATTACGAGTAACTCTCGACGATCTCTCTCCTTTCACTTCCATTTCCATTTCGATACGTCCTATGTTGTTATTTGCTAACAATTTTATCTTCACTTCCTTTTTTGTATTTGATTGTTTCTCAACAGGAATGGCAAAAGTATTAGGATTTATGGTACTACTGGCATTGTCCGCATTGATCTGTGAAGCTGCTACCTTCAAACCTATCTCCGATTCTCACCGATCTGCTGCATTGGAGCTGTTTACTCCAACTCATGGATCCTTTTCTAGGTTTGCTTAATTAAACCCTCACTACAATCCTTCTTTCTCTCAATCAATTAATCAACTATTCCTTAGTCCTAAACAAGTTGAAATCAGCTATGTGAAAATCCTATAATTTAAAGCTTTTAAGTTATATTCACTTTCAGTGTAAATGATTTTTTTAAACTTTTTCTTAAAATGTGGGATTTGTAATCTTGAACCTAAGACAGGTTACCCGGCTAGAAACCTGATGGTGTAAAAATTCCTTACACTTATGCTGTATATAAGTTGAACTCTATATTTATGTTGGCCCTCAACCCTTCCCCTTTATCAGGGCTGAGGGAAGACTATGTTTGCGTCCCAATCTGTCTCTGAAAATATTTTGCACATTATAACACCATATTTCCTATTTAGTAAGCGCAACAAAAAAATTACACGTAAATCCCAACCAGTTCGGGTTGGCTATATGAATCCTTACTATCCTTTCATATACTGATTGTGTGCAGGATTCTGTGTACTTGTCTTTTGTAAATACACCATTGGATGTATAGTTGTAATGTTTGGGTCAGGTCTCATTTCTATATGGACCTGATTGATGGTACTGTCTAGATAGATTTAGGACACTCTACCCTTTTGGCAGTATTATATACAGAACTTCAAATACCTTTTATTTGTATTTTGCATAATAGTTGCACAAAATGAGTTTAAATGGAGTAACTTGATCGGTTAGGATTCATATAGCCGTTTCCAGCTTGTTTGGGACTGAGACGTGTAGTTATTGTTTTCGTTATCCTTTTGGCAGTAATATCATTGAAACCCATTGTTGATTTGATTCTTCCTTCACCTGTTTCTTGGGAGTCGGAAATTAGTTCTGGATATTCATTTGGAAAGTCTTTGTGCAAAGTGCTCCATAACAAGAAATAAGGAGAATGGAAAACTATGTTTGGCCATTTCAGGAAAGGCTGTTATCGGAGTCTGTAGAAGCTTCGGTGAACATATCCCTTTGTGCATTCTACTATCTTTATTAACATTTAGTTGACATTCACCTACTGGAAAGAAGAACATTCATGGCACTCAAGGGGAAATCCCTCAGTTTCCTTGTTACATTATGCAACTTCTTTTGCTAGCGTTACTGTCTGCTCTTGAAACTTGAATGGTGCGTGTCTGAATGTTGCTTCTGTGACCTCTCCAGTCTAGAAGAAACATACGAAGCCTTAAGGACATTCGAGGTTCTTGGAATTGAAAAACAGTCTGACATAAGGGCTTCTACGTGTGCATCAGTGGTGGACACTCTTTCATCTTCTTCTTCAGCATTGAAAGATTTGTTCCAGGCATTAAGAGTCAATGGGATACTGAAATGCGAGCTTAACAAGAAAGCATTAGCAGTATGTCTAAACTTGATTAACTTTTCCAGTATACTGATTGAAACAAGTTTAAATGCATAAATTCACTTTTCTGTTGCTTTGTCTCTCTCAAGGGCATAGCCCCAAGACTCAAGGATGCTGTGTACAGTGCCAGCTCACTTCTTGACTACTACTACTCAGTTGGAAGTTTAGTTCTTATCAAGGTAATGTATTGGGAAACGCCTCTTGTTTTCTTTTCTACTCTATCTATTGGAACTAATATCCTCTCCTGCCCCCTCAAACACCTCACAGAAAGAAAAATGAAAACGAAAATAGGAAAGCAGAAGCATCTAAATATAGCTCTTCCTTTTGCTAAGAATTGATAACATCTGTAGATATCATGATCTGCTTATTTATTCTGTGTGCTTCATAAGGACATTGTATTTAGTCAGGAGTAATTTCTATGTTTCTTACGTGCCATAATTCATTCTGTAGGGTCTAAGTTCTATCGTGGAGGTACATCTTGAAAGTGCTGATTCAGTTTTCCGCGCCATAAAGGTTCCATTTTATGTTTGGCATTTAGCATTTGTACTATAACTGGAGTTTTTACTTTTTGTTGTCTTTATGGGGTGTTTGGCATGACTTTTGAAATTCTTGACAGGCTTTCAGCCAAAGTGATGGAAGGTGGCGCTATAGCTCCAACAATCCCGAGTCTAGCACTTACGCTGCAGGTAATTACTCTCGTAGAGTAGATGAAGTTATATCTTCTTCTTATGTTAGAAGAGCCAAGTCTTCTGCATACTTATCAGAAAAAAAGAAGAAGAGCCAACTCTCTGTAATACTACTCCTTAAGGGTCTTATTTAGGCAGCATTTCTGGAAATATTTTTTGAAATTGTTTGTTTTTGGTTAAATTGAGGCAACTAGATGTGATTTTAGGTTAATCTTGTTTTAATTTCCCCAAAGTTTATATGTTGTGGAAACAAAAAAGAACTAGCTTTTGTTTTTCTGAAAAGTCTCGTAAAGGTAATCCAAAAAGTAGAACTGTTTTTCTAAATCATCTGAAATTGTTTTCAGTTTTTTCTTTTGATGAAGTAAATTGTTTTCAGGTTTTTGATTAACTTTTGAAGTCAAACCATATTAAGAACACTTTTTTGGTTCGCTTGAGAGTCTGAGTGGTATCATTTCCTGATAGAACACATAAGTCTAAAACCACGGGAAATTGTTTACATTTTCCTGATAAAACAATTTTTACAGGAATTGCACTTGAGAGCCTGGCTGGTATCATTTCATTAGCTTCTTCTGAGATTGATCAATCTTTGGTGAGTCCTATTTGTCCTCTGTCATCCTTGAGAATTTTAATTCATACTACAGTCATCGTAAGACGGATTTTGTTTTGCTATTCATGTTGGATTGTGCTTGCATTTCATGGAGATCCCATCAGATTATTGCATTCACCTCTTGATGGTTATGCCTTCAAAATGTGGCTATATTGGATTCTTTTTGTTGATAATTTCCTATATTGATTTCTTTTACAAGTACAGTTTTGGTGAATTGCAAGTACACTGGCCATTCTTTGACACTCCTAATGCATAGATGTCTATTTCTTTCGTTCCAAATAAGCAAAAAAAGGCCATAGTGGTGTTGTCCTCCAAGTTACTGTTTTTTTGTTGGGGGCCAATTGTTAGGGCTTCCTACTTAAACCATGGTCCATAGTTGTGATGTAAGAGTACCATGTAATAAGAGGTGATTTTTCTCCTCTCTGGCCCGTTAGACAAGCAGGACTAAGTCACAATTATTCGTCTAATCCTTCAAAGATTGTCTGCCTTTAATATTACACACGTACTGCACATGTTGCTGCCCAATACACATGCAAGTAGAAATGATGTAACAAGTAATATTAACGGAGTGGAGTATCGTTCCAATGAAGAATTGGCACCAAAGGTTGTTAAGTACCAAGACTGATACAATCTTATTGTGTAGACTACATTATTAGTGTAACTACCAATTAACTAATGTCTATTAATGATAATGCTACGTAAATTAGTGGATCAAGGCATAGAATTATGATTTTCCAGAACATTTCATTAATCTATTCTTGATCGAGAACATTCAATTAATCTATTGCATCTCCTACACTTGATTTTAATGGACTTGATTATTAACCCTGGTCATTAATTTACTTGCATGTATCTTCCTTGTCTACAATCCTATCTCCCTTAACCTATTCTACATATTCTTATGCAAATGACGTTGATTAAGATGCTCTGTTTTCATGTTCAAAGTTTCGATTGACATAATGTGAGTTGGCATGTCTTATTCTTAACACAAATCAAACACGCTTATTATCTAGTTGTCATGATTCTCTGCTATTCAATCTCTAAGTTTAATTTTAATCTCCCTTTTCCAAGTTCATTGTAAGATCTAATTGCAGGCCAATCAGTTAAATAAATAAGTACAAGATTGAATAACTAACCCATATTTATTGAATATAAAGCTAGAAACAAAAAGAAAAACAGCAATAACACTAACAACTATGCGTCAGTCCCAAACAAGTTGAGTCGGCTATATGAATCCTCTCCGACCACGTTACTCCATTTAAACTCATCTCATGCCAAGTATTATGCAAATACAAATAACAAGTATTAGTAGTTTTGAATACTTTCTAAATGTATAAATCTCTAGCTAGTTTTATGTTGGCTGCCAGCCTACCATAATCTTCCTACTTTATCAGTGTTTGAAATTTAATATGAAGCAATAAAAGTGCAGTTAAATTAAAATTCATGTTGAAATAGTTAAGTTCACCACTTAACTTGAAAAAATTCTTGATATTGTTTGATGAAAAAATACTAAGAATGTTAATGAATATTCATTGTATTTTTTCGTCAAAAAATACCAAGAATATTCATTAACATCTGTTCAAGAACTTTCTCTCTTCAATTTCTTGCCTAAAGTTTGAAACCCTTGATCTAATAGTGAAGAATTCTTTAAATATGCGGATGAATGACAATTTTGTTAATAATGGGACATGGGATAGAGCTAAAGTGCTACATTGCCACATGCTACAGAGGATAGGCCCTAAGCCTCTCAATATCTTCGCACCTAGGTGCTATACATCTCTGAACTTTGTCTTTCTGCTCTTTCATGCCACTATGTTGTTCTTTTTACCCTAACGCATTCAGTAATCTTTTTCCATGCCCGATGCTGATTTCTTTAGTTGACAAGTTTCCTTCTCCAGCGGCATATCTTTCCAAAAACAACAGAACCTTGTTACTATTCGTCACACACCAATAAGTCATTTGAAGCATCAAGCAAACATAGGTTCCAAATAATCACATATCATGTGCCAACAACATCAAGAACAAGTGCAGTTTACTTCAAACTGGACTAAAGAAACTGTCATTTAAACACAGTACAAACCAGCTGTCTTGGCGAAGAAAGCAAGATTTGGTGCCTTGTTCAAATGTGGTTACACTTCCCTTTTCCCCTACTAATAACAACAAGTAAAACACTTTACTTTTAATTTCACTCTCAAGTCCTCCTAATAACTCCCAATAGATCCATGCTTTTTGTTCAATGGCACCGACTAGGTGCAATATCAATGAAATCATTTAGACTTAGGGCAGCCCGGTGCACGAAACATTCCTCATTCACGCAGGGTTCAGGGAAGGGCTGCACCCCTTGGGGTGTAATGTATGCAACCTACCCTGATACGAGCATCAAGAAGAAATGCATTAAATGTCAGACGGCTGACAAGTGACAACTATTACTACAACTATTACTAAAATGGGTTGTACTTGGATGTATTTCATTTGTAGCTATGTTTGTGTCACTAAATGTGAGTTTAAGTTTGTTAAGTGTCCCACGTTGGTGGAGGGAATGGGTTATTGTCTTTATGTGATCTTCACAATCTTCATCCAATGAGATACTTTTGGGTTGGTTAGGCCCAACTTCATTTTCTTAACATGGTATTAGAGTCAGAGCTATTCCAATTCTTAGTTCACTCAATGTGAGGCTCCCATATTATATTGTCCACGCTCCGATGACCGTGGGGGGAGGGGGAAGAGTTGTTAAAAGGTTGAGGGAATGTGTTATTATCTCTTCATTTAGTCTCACCTTTTGCGCTAGCATTTCTGGTAGAGTTAGACCCAAGTTTCATTTTTTTAACAAGTTTACATGTTCGAGATTTGATGACTTAGAAAAACCATCTTGGGGGGCCTTCCTTATCCTTCGGGTTTATAAAATCTGCAGGTGTAAAGAGGTGTCTAAACGGATTAAGAATTTTTTTTATTCATCTCATTTGGTAGTGAGATCTGTATCTTTTTTATTATTTCAATTTTGTTTTCTTTTTAGTTATTTAAAAAAAGGATGAGGAATAAGTATCTATTTCTCAGATTCGAAGTGCGTTCAGGAGATAAAGCATACATCAAAGTCATTGTGTTGACATTGTGTGCCACTTATCAAAAAATAAGAAGACCAACATTTTGTGTTACCTCATTTCAAGTTGCTTGTGGCTGTGTGTCTAGGCTGTGCTGAGTTTGGCCATTATGTCATGTTACATCCTAAAGTTCTTGCATGCTAAGTAGTAATACATAACACAATTAGTTTTCTGATTTTTGTTTATTCTCGTACATTATTTTGTGTAATGTTTTTTTAGATAATTTGTGTTGTACCTCATATTTATCTGCATTGGCAGATTAGCATGGTGAAAGATGATATATCGAAGCTTTTCGATGGTCTGGAGAAATATGGTATGCACCTCTTTTGTTTCTTTCCTCATTTCTTTTTATTGTTTTTGTGAGCTGGTGGGAGTGGAAGTTGATAACAGAAATGCCAAAAGTTTCTCCTGCTCTAATAAATGAAACATATGATGATTTACTGAAATGTTATTTGCGACATATACCTAGCCAACTATTAGATATTGCAAATAAAGGGTCTCCATGCCATTGCATAGAGAATGTAAGAAAGTATAGCATTTGCATTCAGCTTTAACATATCTCACGCCAATAAAAATATCTAGTCCATATAAGAAAATTTTAATCCATACAAGTATACATATGGATTTGTGATTGGTTGTCAGATTAGATGATCAAGATGAATGTTAATTTTTTTTATTGTTTCTCTTTCTTCATATCCTTAATAAAAAAGAAATGTACTAGCTTAAGCCGTTGTGTATAGTTTATTAATATTAGTGTCAGAAAAGTAAAAGATGGGTAGGGTTTACTTGTGGTTCGTCGAATACCTATGATTCAGGTGGAAGTGCTTTAACAAAGTACAAAAGTGCAAGATGTTATGGTGCCCTAGGGCGCCTTGTTTATGTTTCCTCAATAATTTGAATTCAGAAAGTTTTGCAGTCATTTTCAATTAATGACTAAGTGTATATGTTTTAAGATATTTAAGGTACTCACCTTTTTATGTTATGTATGAACCTAGCATCTTTATGAGAATGGTCCATTATTAAATTCAGGGGCTGTTTGGTTCATGGACAAAGTTATGTAGGGTATATAATACTGGGATTATAATAATTTGATATATAGTACATATGCTTTTTTGGGGGAGGTTTGGTTCATCTCATTAAAAAAGAGAGATACATTGTATAATTTAAAACATGTGTTTGATCTTAATTTTTTTCTTTTTTTTTTTTGCAATTTTACTTTTTACGTTTAAAGTAAATAAATTAAAAAATAGAAAAATGAAAGCAAGGGTAGACTTGTCTTTTATATCTTATATGTCTTTTACAAGGAAAGCTAATTCCTTTATATGTTCTCCCATGTTGGATTCGCTATAAAATAATGTCTAAATTGAAGTATAAAGCTATCGATATTACTTGTACCGGAAATGGAAAAGCCAACCAAACACACTATAAAATAATCCCAAAGTTTATACAGTCTTATTTTTCTAGTCCCAATAACAAGACGACCCTTATTTTAGTCAATCAATTGATGAAGAGAAGCTTACGAAGAGCTCTGTTGTGTCTTCTTATTGTGAAGAGATGATTAATGCATAAACAAAATTTGCTTGTCTTTTGTCCTGACTTGGGAAAAAACTGAGGTTCATGAGCTGGTTTCGAAAGACGGAAAACTAAATATATTTTCTTGGGCAATGGTTTAATAGACAAAAGGGAAGGCGATTTGATTGTTTAAAACCATGTCACCTTTTGTCACTATGAACTTCTGATACACTTGGTCTTTGACACGTTTACTGATTCTTTGTCACACTGTTCCGTATTTTTCTGAGGGGCTAATCAGTTGAAGAGGTAGCTCATGAACAAATGGTTCACTTTTTAGCCTACTTACAGCTGATTCTGTGGGTTATCTAGTCAGACAACGGTACATAAGGTCATTCTGAAACAAATATATTATTGTTATATCATATTACAGATGATGGGGCCTATTACTTTGATGAAAAACTTGTTGATGCTCATGGACATCAGGGCCCCCTCTCAGCTTCGTCTGCTGTAGTGCGTGGGATTACAGCTTTTGCCGCAGTGTCTGCTGAAAAATTAAATGTATGTCGGTGTAGTACGTGGTATTTGTTTCTCCAGTTTGTGACAGTCGTTTTTTGATAATATTTTCCTTATAATGTGCAGCTTCCAGGTGACAAAATTCTAGGTTTAGCAAGGTTTCTCCTTGGTGCTGGAGTTCCTGGAAATACAAAGGACTTGTATTATCAAATTGATGCATTGGCTTCTTTAGAAAACAATAGGTGAGGTTGCAAATATACTCCATGTTCCCTTTTTCTGACTTTTTTTGGCATTTGTTCATTTCTTTCAAGTGTTGTGTTTTTGCTGGTAACTTCAGATGAAGCGTCTTTTCAGCAAGCAGTCCAGCGCCATTTCATTACTTACATATCAAGCATTTCTTTTCAATGCAGGGTCTCCATTCCATTGGTTTTATCACTCCCGGCCAGTGTGCTCTCATTGACTAGAAAGAACCAGCTTAAGGTGTGTCGCTTTTGATATCATTCTCTTGAGTTCTGACCACATTACCCTTCAGTGTGATGCTTCGGGTTTACACAACAACAACATACCCAGTATTATCCTGCACTGTGGGGTCTGGGGAGGGTAGTGTGTACGCTTCGGGTTTAGACTATGAAATCTTTGAGACTCTATTTTCCAGTTTTGGGTGTTTCTTTTGTGATAACTTGAGATGTAGAGATTTACAAGTATTAAGATTTGGACAGAGTATGCTCAGCATGAGAAAATTGGGCTTCGGCTAAAACCACAGAAAAGCGAAAAGCATCTAAATCTGATGCTGTTTTAAGCGAAGTGCAACTGAATAACGTGCTTAAGTAGAAAATGCACATAAAGAAAAAACATACAATAACTGAAAAAAAAAGCCAACTGTAAGGGTGGAGGAAGTGAAATATTGCTAATAAGTACATCAAGTTAAAACTATGGGATTCATGTCTGATACCGTATTAACTTTGCTTTATAAATAAAAAAAGATAATTTCTAAGATGAAAAAATATTTGTAATTCAGATGTAAAACTAGATTTTTTGGTGTGTAATGCTGCCTTTCTCAAGCAGAGCTGATGTGTCTTTTTGAATTAATCTAGTTCCTTTCCAAAAAAGCAGTTGGTTTACTTGTTTTTGCTTAGACACACCCCTCAGTGCCATTGCTAAAGTGCTGTATAAGCTAGACAAAGCACACAGCTTGCGTAGCTATTAACTTTGCTTTATAAATAAAAAAAGATAATTTCTAAGATGAAAAAATGTTTGTAATTCAGATGCAAGAACTAGATTTTTTGGTGTGTAATGCTGTCTTTCTCAAGCAGAGCTCATGTGTGTTTTTAAATTAATCTAGTTCTTTTTCCAAAAAAGCAGTTGGTTTACTTGTTTTTGCTTAGACACACCCCTCAGTGCCATCACTAAAGTGCTGTATAAGCTAGACAAAGCACACAGCTTGCTTTGCCTCTAGTTTCTATGCTTAAGTGTGAATCAAGTGTGCCTTTTTAAACGGTGATTTCTATGAGGAGATAAGTGATGCATCCTTTCTTGTATCATGTATCCGGTTATCTTAGTGGTCTAATAAGTTTTGCCAGCAGATCTGAAACTGATGGACTGTTATCTTTCCTCCAACTAGGTAAATGTAAACACTGTTCTGGGTTCTGATGCACCTTCTCTGACAGTCAAACTCAAGCAGATTTTTAGCTCTGGCTCAAAGGATGCCTCTGTAGTTGATCAGGTGCTAAGTGGCTTTGTTTGTGAGCTAGTGCATCATATGTAGCTGTTAATATTTTCTTTTGAAGTAGATTTAGCTCTCGACTTTCCCTTAACTTTGTGAATATATTGTCTATCCCCATGATACAGGATCTCAAATTTGACCATAAAAATGCTGTACATTACTTAGATGCTTTACCCAAAGACATTGATGTTGGCAGTTACATTTTCTCTTTTGAGGTACGCATCTCCTTCTCTTACCTAATCAAAATTTGCTTCCTAAGTCTTTAAATTTGCCCAATTTTACTTTTGCATTGCTCTTGATGATATTGTAGGTTTTGCTTCATGATTCAGATCATAAAACGATCTATGCCACTGGAGGAAGAACAAAAGTACCCATATATATTACAGGAGCTATCAAAGTTGATAATGCAGAGATTGCTGTACTTGACAATGATATTGGAAACACTGAAACTCAGAAAAAGTATGCCCTTTTCTTTTTTGTCCTTTATCTCCTTTATGACATATTTTTGAAGACTACATTCCTTTTCTAGTCATTGACTATCTTTTGACCTATTGTTTGCATGTATTCGTTATTTATAATCATGGTCATAGTGAACTTGTTTCTGTTCAGATAAGTGCTAGTGCAAATATTTAATACGGACCATAGACACAAATATCTTTTTCTTTTCCTCTTGTTTTTAAAACTATTTCATTACTATATTTCTTTTGTAAAGTTTTAAGAATGAGCTATATTTTGATTCACTTTACTTGCTGTACTGTTGCCTTTAATTTACTTGACAGCTGAACTGGATCCATGTAGGCTGTAAAATCAATTTACCATTTTATTGCTACCTCACATTGTTTGCCAGAATATCGTTTGTCTTTTTTTAATTACATTCAACTGCTATTTTTTTAATAGGAAATAAAGTTTCTTAATTGTTTTCTGTTGATTGTCATATGGGCAACTCTTTGCCTACGACTACCAGGTTAATTTGGCACAAGCATCAAGTGTGTATTGACAACTTATACATGTTTATGGATACATCAATTTGTCTGGTTTTGCTTGATTGTCTTTCACCTCATTTTGATGCTACCTATCATATCACTTGAACTTTTTGATAGTTTATCATTTATTGGGGTGTTTCGTACAGACTTGATTTCGCTGGGCAGAGTGCCATCTCTCTATCAGCAAACCATCTGCAAAAGCTACGGTTGTCATTTCAATTAACTTCTCCTCTTGGGCATTCGTTTAAGCCACACCAGGTTGGGAGCCTGACTTATCTGTTGAATAACTCTTTATCATCCACAGTTGGTGGACTTAAGATCTGGTCTGCAGGCTTTCCTCAAGTTGAGACATGAGAGCAAGGTGGACCATATCTTTGTGGTGGGGAATTCTGGAAAACAATTCGAAATAATACTAGTAAGTTCCTGAAATCGTTTCTGTACTCTGTTGCTCTCCCACTTAACATAACGTGGATGTGTTTGTGAAAACTCCAATTCCAAGAAAGAAATATGCGCAGTTGCCTCTAATTCCTATATTAATAATCTCTAAAAGCACTAACCAGTGAATACTTGAATGACATTCTGTCTTGTAGGATTTCCTTGGATTAGTTGAAAAGTTTTTCTATCTATCAGGTAGATATGACATTCAACTTACTGTCGGAGATGCTGTAATGGTATGTACTGATTCTAGCTTCATTAAAGCTACATAGTGTCACATTTTTGGTCAAGTTTTTGAAAAACACGCAGTAAAGAAACTTATTCTTATGACATCTGTATTTTGATGAATATTGATCTGGTATCTTAAGCTGGGCATTTTGTTTCCTCCAGGAGAACTCCTTCTTGCAACCCTTGGGTTCTGTTGAATTAGATTTTCCGGAGCCTCCAGAGAAGGCAGCTCGCCCACCTCCTCAAGCTGTTGATCCTTCCTCAAGGTTTGGGCCCAAGGCAGAAATCGCTCACGTATTCAGGGTTCCAGAGAAAAGACCTCCTAGGGACCTTTCTTATGCCTTTCTGGCCCTTGTTCTTCTTCCATTCCTTGGATTTTTGGTTGGGGTAGGTTTCCTCTAATTCATGGTTGATCTTCTTTTTTTAAATAAGTTAAAAGTAATCATATGTATAGAGGAGAATAGTTGTGGGTTCAAGTCCTAATATAGGTGAAAAAAGTTAGATGATTTCTTTCCATTGTCCAAATCTTGGCGTACAAAGCTACCCGCTAGATTAGTTGAAATATGTGCAAGTTGGCCAGGACAACACCATTAATTAAAAAATGAAATAATTGTTGTATGATCGATTCTATTTCAATTGGGTGGTTTTCCTAGGCTTGACTGTGGAGCTTAGCATCCTCTCCCTTGTCTATAATGCCTCTTTTGTGTTTAATTTTTTTTTCTATTGTGGTATCCGGGCCAGCGACTAAATTCACAAGGTACCCTGACCTCCCAGATAGCATTGTCTACCAAGGCTTGCATAGATGGAAATAATTCATCTAGTATTTTTGCCTCCATTAGGATTTAAACTTGAGACCTCATGGTTCTCAACTCACTTCATTGACCACTAGGCTACGTCCTTGGGTGCACGTGACCTCAGTGCTATTAGTCGCAGCATTAATACATTTATGAAGAACTTATAATTTGTGATGGGTAGTTGATACTTTGTTGAAATAGGAGGTACTTTGGTCATTGTAGCAGCAATAAGTTGCACAAGCAGGACTTTCATCGGCACTGGATTTTGTTTCTTGTGATTAATTTATCATGCTTTCATCTTTTTTTGAAGCTTCTGAGGCTGCATGTGAACCTGAAGAACTTCCCAACAGCATCAGGGCCTGCAATGTTTGCCATTCTTTTCCACCTCCTCATTGCAGCTGTTTTATCACTTTATGTTCTATTCTGGTTGCAGGTATGTTTTTTTTATTTTTTTTTATTGCTATCTCTACGTCATTACTATGTTTTTATTCCTGCAAAAGCGACTTCACTTCTGGTCACAAAGACTTTTAGTAGTGGGTTGGGAGTAAGGGCTTATGATGTTTAAAAAGAATTTATCTCTAATTTCTTTTACTCTCTCGTTTTAGCAAACATGGGGCGGTTAGATAGCAAGGGAATAGGTGTCATTCCCTTTCTTTTTCTCTCCCATTCGTTGAGTTTCTATTTACTGGTTGATAGAACATTGGTGATTCAGACTTTGAAAGGATAGCCTTACCAATCCTCAAAATTAGTTATAGGACTTCAACAAGGTCTTAGAATATGTTCTTTTTAATTGGGTGGAAATGACACTAGGTAGCCACTTTTAAACATGTTTAAACTTTAAAATATATCCACGGTTTACAAAGTATTTCAAAATTAGCCAATTTTTGAACCTCAAACTTCAGGACATCGTGTCCTAAAGTTCGAAAATTGTGTCCAGAAGTTCGAATCTTATGTCCTAAATTTTAAATTAGTAGTTCAGAAATTCAGGACACTTAGTACTGAATTTCAAATTAGCAGCTCAAAAAGTCAGGACACTGAATTTCAAAATTCAGGATATTTAGTCCTGAAGTGTGGGTGAATTGGCTAATCTTTAAATACATTGTAAATTGTGGATATATTTTAAATAGCGGGCTTAAAAGTGGCTATTGCTGCACTTCGCCCTTCAATTGCATAACGTATTAATTAACTGAGAAGCATCTAACTTAGCGATGCTTTTCTTCTAATTCTGGTGTTCTGTTGCTTGACATTCAACTTCCTTTGAACTTTATGCCACTTCAAATGATTTGATATAAGATTCAGTGCATTGATCAAAAGATAACCTTAAATATCATATTGGTTCTTTTGGCCCCACTGACATTCGTGACAGCTGACAAGTATTGCCTTCTCAGGACTGCCACTTTAGATTGTTGAAATTTATAGCTATAGCGGAAGCGTCTTAAGTCTTTGGCTATAGCTATCCTTTTTCAACACTCACATACTCACCAGTTTGTTTGACTTGCATAAAATTTCTTTAACTAGTTAGTCCTGATTCTGCACAATTTATTTCTGACGGCCTTCTATATTCTGTGTTTCTCATGATAGAAAACTGGATAATGCTCAAATTCGGCATGTAGATTTATTTGTTAGACAGAGGCCTAGTCTTGCGTGCTAATTCAACATATTGTTTGCCTCTCTGCTTGCAGTGGAATCTGTTCCAAACACTGAGAGCGCTTGGATTCTTGGGGATCTTCTTATTATTCGTAGGACACAGAACCCTTTCACATCTGGCATCAACATCTGCCAAGTTGAAATCTGCCTGATTTAGATAGATTGATTTTGTTAACCTATAAATGCGAAGAAAGTGTTCACGGGAAAGAGGCTAGCTATCTTCAATCTTTTTGTAGGACATATTATTTATGATATAACTATATCAGATCTAGTCCACGGATTGTGAAAAATTCAATTTTGCTGTTTTACCTTGCAAGTAATAGTATGTTGAGGTGCCCATCGTTCCCTTGGTACATGTAAAGAGTGCTTAGCGTATGGGCACTTCTCATTTGACATTATGATATTTAACCGCTTATTCTTAATTTTGGGCAATCTCTCTTGTGTAATTCATGAGCTCTTCACCTAATTATTGCACTATGGAACAGCTTTGAGTGCTGGCAAATAGGCCTTTAGGAATTAGGAGGGAGGGTTGCGGGGATAGAAATGATTCAACGTCCTCCGTACAAAAGAGGAAAACTCTCAGAGAACATCTGTCATTGTAAAATCTCATATTTCAATCCCTCGATCTATAAAACTATTCGCTGGAAAGTGTTGGCAGGCATGTCAAGTACGTAACTTTTCTAACATAAGTATGTTATATTTTGCTATCTATTGTCTTTTCCCCTTGTTAGGGATGGATAACATGACTGTAGTTGTAGCATTTGAAAATGCAAATTTAAGGCAATGGCAAACGATCAAAAGTATAGATGGATATGTATTAATAGGGATGACGATGGGGCGGGGCGGGTTTGGCAAAACCCACAAAAATTTCAACCCGCCCCGCCCCGCATAGTTATTTCTTTCAGTTTTTAACCTGCCCCGCCCCGCTCCGCTTGGACCTGCCCCACTTAATTTTTTTTCTTTTTTCTTTAATTTTTTTCTAAAACAAAATAGTTTGACATTTTATTAATTCATAAAATAGAGAGTTTAATAGAATCACATTATTATTTTATCAAAATAGTTACGTTTCTTGAGGAAACAAATTCCTAAGTAAGAAATAAGTAAGACGAATTTCAGGACATTAATCCCCCGGATAGAATAGTTGAGAGATCTTAAACAATAACATTTTTCTAACTAAAAAGAGAACATGAAAAATCAACTGTTATAGGAGTACGATACGGCCAAAACTATTTACATTTGAGAGTCGCAAAAGTGTAAAGAATTGTATATCTTTTATGTTAGTGAAGAAAAATGTGAAATTGTAGTTGAAATGATTGCTTTGTTTCAAAAAGCCAAAATTTAAAGTTGCCTCGCATTGAACCCGCAACCTGCTTTAAAATTTTTAAAAGTTGCTTTAACCCGCCCCGCATCAAACAAAACCCGCCCCGCCCCGCACCCCCCATTGCCTTCCCTATCAG
>ML294984.1:0-59667 GCA_005239495.1 Nicotiana undulata | reverse complement strand
AGTTTTTTATTTTTTTTTATAAGAGGAAAAAAAAAACATTTTAAATAAACAGTTTCCCCCCCCCCCCCCCCCATTCGATCAACCTGTCAACAATCAACAACCTCCCATGCAATTGTAGCCACATTGTGATTATGGCTTTAGGTCTTTCTTTATTTTGAAACATCATACATTTCTAGTGAACTCTAGGTCTCTCCCCCATTAGCTGAATGTAGAACTGGCTAATCATACTCTTCTTGGCCTGGTGTTTATGTTGAACCTGTTGTTAGACAGTTTTGGCACCTAAAATCTGTCTCACCATCCAGCTTTCCTGTTGTGGGATTGCCATGTCTTCGAGGTTCTTATCTTTGATATAGAATGCATGAATCCATCGTATTCACAATCTATCATGTTTGTTTGCCACATCCCAACAGTGTTTAGCTATAGCTGCCATGTTTCATAACTACAGATTAATCAAACCTAAGCCCCCACTTGACTTAGGTGTACATATCCTATTCCAAGCCACCAGAGACATTTTAGTAATAGTATTGATCCCAGACCAAATATAACTCCTGCAGTAGGCCTTTATCATCTTCATGATTTTGACTGGTATACTGAATAGTTGTGACCAATATGATTGAATACCAAATAACACAATTTGCACAAGCTGAACTCTTCCAACATATGAGGGTTTCTTTGCAGTCCATGAGGTTATCCTGGCTACTATCTTTTCTACCAGAGGGTACCATTGCATCAAGAAAAGTTTCTTGGTAGCAAGAGGAATACCAAGATACTTGAATGGTATTTCACCAGTTGTATAGCCCAACTTTTGAATAATTTGCAGCCTTGTACTCTGTTGAACTCCACCAAAATAAACTGAGCTCTTCTTAAAATTTGCTTGTAAGCCAGAAACTTGAGAGAAGTTGTTGAAACATTCATGAATATGAGAGATAGAATTTACATCACTTCTAGCAAATAGCAACAGATCATCTGCATAGCTTAGGTGAGTAATTCCCAACTTAGCACATCTGGGGTGGAACTTGAAACTCTTTAACTCCTTTAGCTTATTGAGACTTCTACTGAGGTACTCTATCACAATAGCAAACAGAAAAGGGGAAATGGGATCTCCCCGTCGTAGGCCTTTAGTAGCATCAAATGGTGGAGTAGGTTCTCCATTGACCATGATAGTGTAATTGACAGTTGTGACACACTCCATTATCCATTGCACAAACCTCCTTGGAAATCCCATTTCAATAATAACTTGTTCCAAAAAACTCCATTCAACTGATTCATAAGCCTTCTGGAGGTCAATCTTGATCATGCATCTGTCAGAAATATTCTTCCTTGTGTAAGCTTTAACAAGCTCATGAGCAACTATAATGTTATCTGCAATCTTCCTACCAAGTATAAATCCAGCTTGAGCTTCACTTATCACTGATGCAATTACTTGTTGAATTGTGACAGCTAACACTTTGGATATCAACTTATATAACATGGTACAACAAGCAATTGGTTTGTAGTCTCTAACAGTACTAGGATTTGCCAGTTTAGGAACCAACGTGATAGAAGTACAATTCACAGTTTTGTTAACTTCCCAATACTAAAAACTCTTTTATAGCTTGGTTTACCTCTTCTCTAATAACCCTATATGCCTTCTTGAAGAAATAAGCATTGTAGCCATCAATTCCTGGTGCTTTGTCACTGTCAATATTACATAGACCATCATAGATCTCTTTATCTGTAACCTTAACACATAGTGCAAACTTCTGTTGCTGTGTTGAAGTTGGACCATTCTTCATAATCATCTTATTTATGGCAGGGAGAGAGTGAGCTGCTGATCCCATTAAAAATTTGTAAAATTCCACTACTTCTTGTTTTATACTTTCTGGATGAATAAGCTTATCACGTGTGCTTGACACAAGTTCATTCACTTACTTTCTTTGACTTTTTTCTTTCATAACAGCTGCAAAATACTTTGTATTTGAGTCTCCTGATTTGATCCACTTAGTTCTTGCTTTCTGCCTTAGTACACTTTCTTCAATAAGGGACCATTTTTCTAAACTTTGCAACAAACTTTTCTCTTATTCAATCAGAGAATCATTACATGCTACATTGATCTTCTGTTGAACCTCCTCTAAGCTCAGTCTGGCTTGTTCAATCTTCATGGTAATAGTTCTAAAATGTTCAATATTTAGATTCCTGAATGGAGGTCTTAATTCTTTCAATTTCACCCAAATGTTCTTCATTCTGTCTTTAGTATAAGTCTGATTCCAGATTCTTTTCACAATGGATATAAAGTCATCATGATCTGCCCACACATTAAAGAATCTGAAAGGTGTTTTGCAATGTTTAGAGGCTGAATGAAGGGTGATCACCATTGGACTATGATCTGAAATGTATGGTAAACCATATTCAGTGGTTACATGGCCCCATTGCATCATCCACTCATAATTTCCAAAAGCTCTATCAGTTCTATTGTTGATCCTTTCTACACCTGCTTGCTTGTTAGACCATGTGTAATAATCACCTGTCCATGCTAACTCATTCAAAAGTTAAACTAGTTATACAATCAGTAAAATCCTGCACTTCTGCATGAGAAATTTGATTTCCCATCAATCTATCATTGGTGTATATGATTGTATTGAAATCTCCACACAATAGCCGAGGCTTAGTGAGCCCTGTGGCATTGTTCTTCAGGCCACTCCATAATTGTTTCCTTTGTTCTATGGTATTGTATTCATATATAGCTGTAATTGAACAATCAACTCTTTCCATCCTATCTTGCACCAAACAATGTATAAATTGAGCTGCAACATTCAGAATAGTAACCTTATGCAACTGAGGGTCCCAAGTAAAAACATATCCTTCCATTTGCTGCATCTTGATAATTGGTAGCATAGTTCCATCCTGGCATTATTTTGCTGATAATTCTACTGGCATTCTGTTCCTTAACCCTTGTATCCACAATAACTGCTAACTTTATTCTTTGACTATTAATATATGTTTGGAGTTCTTTTTATTTATATCTCTTATTTACCCCTCTTATATTCCAGAATAGCCACTTCATCAGCAGGTCCTTCTACCTCTTTCCTTATCAGGAGGCACATTGCTCATACTCCATGACCCCTTGTTCAATGGTTCAAATTAATTCCTTATAGTGAAAGCCGATAATGCTAGGAAATTTATCATATTCAATTCAATTCTGTCCTCTACAGACTTACCTTTGTACATTGTTTTGTCTACTACATCTTGTTGTTGTGAAGGAGTGTGCACATTATCAAGCAAAGTTAACTGATCCTCTGCTATCTGTATTTTCACATTATCACATGTTTGATCTTGTTCTTTTGGCTCCAACTGATGTTGATCATATTCCTCTACTTGCTGAGGTTGACTACCCCCTTCCTTCACTTGTCCTTTTGATCTCCATTCCATAGTAACTTTCTTTGCTTCTCTTTTTTTGCCTTGTTGTTTATCCTGTTGCTTATATTGTTGCTGATCCAATCCACATATGTGCCCAACTACTAAACACTTCTGGCAAAATTCAAGCTTCCAATCATCCCTAACTACTTGCATAAATGTCCTTCCACTAGGATTCATTATTGCTATCTCAGTAGGTAATTCTCTGGTAATATCAACCTCTATCATCATTCTTGCAAAGGATACTCTCATTTTCTTTGCAGTGCACTCATCTGCATAGATTGGAGTACCTATTGCACTAGCCACTCTACTCAAAGAATCATGACCCCAGCAGTTCATAGGGAGATTAAGGAATTGGACCCATAGAGGAATTTCAGTAGGGAACTCCTCATTGAAGTCAAAATCTAGAGTCCATGGTTTCAATATAATAGGTCTATTGTTAAATGTATATGGACCAGAGTAGAAAATTTCTCTCATATCATCAATGTTCTGAAATTTGATAATACAATACCCTTCCTCATGTAAGTACAGCTCTGGCTCAACCACATTCGCCCAATTCACCCCGATAAACTTTTTCATTGCATTATACCCCAGAGACTCCCCAATTATGTAAGCTATTACTGCACTTTTCCAGTTCTCAATTTCCATATCTACCTCCTCTTTATATAATTGCACCACCACTTGGCCATCTATGATTTTTGGAGGTATATAATCTAGAGACATACCATTTTCTACATCTCGATTCCCCTGAAATAGATTTTCCCATGCTTTTCCTTGCTTAGTAGTTGTTTCCTGAGGTTGATTGTTCACCTTCATCTCCACTTCCTTAACTGCATGAACAGATTCTACTGTTCCATTGGTCGAACCAGCAGTTTCCTTAGTTGCATGTTGTATCTGCTCCTCAACAGAGCTACTCTCAGTCACCAGAGTACTCAGATCGAGCCTCTTCTTCACTTTCGAAGCCATCGCTGAAGATTCAGCATCGCAGCTTGCTCCTTGTGCTACCTATGGTATGATTACTTTGTCCTGCAAATTGTCCTCCACATGTATGCGAGCTCCCACAGAGCTACCATAGATAGCTATGGAATTCTTCCTAGGTCTTCCTCGACCTCGTCCGCGACCCCTACCTCTTCCATTTTCCATGGAAACACCAAGCAGTGCACGTTAACTATCGTGCGACGAGCATGAACGAAGAGAGAAGAGATAGAATTTAAATGACTATTTTTGATGACCCGTATAAAATATGATTACTGTTGATTTTAACTTGTTTTAATTTGATTACGAGGATGCTAAATTTTTATTTTTCTATTTTTTTTACTATTCTTTAAACAAGGATCCTATAACTTGCCCAATTGAACAACAAATTGCAATACTTTCTGGAGTGGTTTTTAACTTTTGGCCCATGCGTTCATGGTTAGAACTTCAAAATCAAAAGTAAAAAATGTTGTCACGGGGCATGTAAGAGGCAACCCTATTAAACTTAAAATTCTGTCCATGAGATAAGCGAGGACAAAAATTCAAGACCATCCACTTTGAAGGTTATTTATGTTCTCCCCCCGAACCCATTGAACTTGCACAAATTTCGTTCTTTACTTTATATTTTTAAACATACACAAAACATTGTCAAATACCCTCATATTTAGAATTGAAATATTCTATTATTCTCCACGAATTTCTATGAAATAGTAATATGTACAATTTCATGTGTAAATTTGGTGACATTTTTTCTAGATTCGTTGTGATAATTAACTTGGAACTAGAATTATCCACGTCACATCCGAAAGCTTTTGAATTTGTCGATGACCAGCTAAAGGTATCACTTACTTGGGTAGGGTGGAAATGGTATTGTTATGTAAACCTTTTAGTCACACATTCACTTAAGAATGTTTCAAATTCCCTTGGACTTTACATAACTGCCACAATTTAAAAGAAATATAATAAATTCTTAGCATGAAATTCAATATTACAAATATGGCAGAAAAATATTTATATTTGTAGCACATAGTTCCATTAAAATAAGAATATTAATTATTAATCCCTAAACATAAGCAATTTGAATGAAAAATTAATAATTTATTTGTACAAAAATCATGTCTTTTTGTATTATCTTTCCTTCTTTTTCTTCGTCCTCTTAGTTTTGTTTTTTGCCGAAGACAATATATTTTTTAAATTTGTTCCATTCGTTTTATTTTTAATTATCTTTCTTAAGTTTTTCTCTTACTTCTTTCTTCCTTTCTTAACATAAAGATCTTACTTCGATAATAATATACGTTAATATATACAATACATATATATAAAAATATACTTTGAATTAACACATATAAAATATACAACACATATACATAAGAAAATATATCTTAAATTTAATTAAGATTGTATATAAATATACAATAATATATATATATATATTTATATATATATATAATGGCATTTGACATATAAATACATCCCGAATTAAAATGGCACTTGACATATAAAATATATTTGAAATATATATTAAAAATACTTCTTAAAATAAGATGGCACTTCACAAATAAATATACAAAAATTATATACATAAAATACATTTTGAATTAAAGTGATACTTGATATACAGAGTATAAAAGATGTATAAATCAATACATCTTGATTTAGGTGGCATTCAGATATGCATCGAATTTTCAAAAAATGGAGTGAAGAAGATGAATGTTGTAAAGGGGGAATGGAGATGGACAAAAAAAAGTACTTCCCGTGATTAGTGAGTCAGTTAACTTATGTGATGACCCAAAAGGTCATCCTAAGTAATTCTAGCTAAATTTGTATTCCGAGGTCCCGAAAGCCTCCGTTAATGTCACCTCGATATGCGTGCGCAGCTCGGGCATGTAGCCGGGAAGCTTCTATGTGAAAATTTGATTAAAATAGAACTTTGAATTGAATAATTGAATAAAGTTGACTTTGGTCAACATTTTTGGTAAACGGGACCCTTTTCTTCTTCCCCAAACCTCCATAACCGAGAATCAAGCTCCCCAACCTCCATAGCTCCCTAGGTAAGTGTTCTTATCATCATTTTCTCTTAATTTCATCAACTAAACACTAGAATCTAGGCTTAAAAATATGAAATCAAAGTGGGAAATTGGATTTTTGGGTAGTGTTAGGTTTTTGGGAAAATTGGGTGATTCAACCTCAACATGTGGTCGGATCTTAAAACTAATTACATATTTGAACTCGTGGGGTAATGGGTGAACGAATCTTGGTCCGAACCTCGAGTTTAGATCACGTGGGCCCGGGGTCAAATTTCGTTATTTTTGGAAGAATGCTAGAAAATGAATACCTAGGCTATGGGATTGTATTATTGAGTCTTTATTGATATTATTGAATTAATTATGCATAGATAACATTGTCTCGAAGTCGGATTATAAAGGAAAGGCGGTCTTAGAAGGTTGATTGCCATACTTTGGATCGAGGTAAGTGTCTTGCCTAACTTTGGTGAGGGAATAGGTATTAATTGCTATGTGCTANGTCTCGAAGACGGATTATAAAGGAAAGGCGGTCTTAGAAGGTTGATTGCTATACTTTGGACCGAGGTAAGTGTCTTGCCTAACTTTGGTGAGGGAATAGGTATTAATTGCTATGTGCTAAGTGATTATCATGTTCATTGCATAGGTGAGGTGTACTGAGGTGCCGAGTACCTATGCAATGTGTGTCAAGCATGCTGTGAGTCTATTTTGATAGAAATTGCAGTATTTCTTCCACGTTTCGCATATTATGAGATTGTCTTTACTTGGAAATTTATTCTTGATTGAAAGTATTGGTTGTTGAGTTTGAGAAGTATTGATACGAAAGATAATACAAGTGTAGAGTATGTGATTGAGGTGATTGGTTATAGCTGAGACCCTTGCTGGGAATTTCTTGAGTTACTACTTGATGTTTCCCCCTTGCCGGGTGTTCTGAATTGCTTATTTCCACTATGCTGTACTCCTTGCCATTTATTTGTTATTGTTTGGTGAGGAAGAGTGTAAAGCACGAAGGGTGATGCCGTGGCATGATACTTGATTACATTGCATAGTGAGGAAGAGTGTAAAGCACGAAGAGTGATGCCGTGCCATGAATCATATTTATTATAAGCACGAAGGTTAATGTCGTGCCATGACTTTTATTGATTTTAAGCACGAAGGTTAATGTCGTTCCATGATACATCGTATATTTCTTTGTGAGGAAGATAGTAAAAGCACGAAGGGTGATGTCGTGCCATGATATTTGATTACATTGCATTGTCAGGAAGAGAGTAAAAGCACGAAGGGTGATGCCGTGCCATTGTTTACTTTTCTGATATTTATATTTGCTTCGTTGGCTATTGTGTTAGATTGCCTCCCTTGTTCACTTCTATCTGTCGATTTGACTGTTTCATTTCATTTGTTCCCCTTTACTGTCCTGCATCCCTTATCTGTTTGCTTATCTTTTGCCTCGTATTATTCCCTGCTACCTGCTGTAGAATAGGACAGGTTATCGTTAACGTCAAGTCTAGCCTCGTCACTACTTCGGCTGAGGTTAGGCTCGGCACTTACTCAGTACATGGGGTCGGTTGTAATGATGCTACACTGCACTTCTTAATGTTGTGCAGATCACGCATCCGGACCCAGTGGACCGCATTGAGGGAGTCACCTTCAGTCCACCCAGAGCTTCAAGGTATACCCGATGGCGTTCGTGGGCCTTGGTGTCTCTCGTGCTTTTGGATTCCTCATTGTCTTACTTTTTCTCCTAGTTTCAAGACAATTGTATATTTCTTTTCAGACTTTGTATTTAGTACTCAGTTTAGATAGTTCGTGAGGTTGTGACACCCCGATTTTGGGATTGTTCTTATCATTTCGTTATGGGTTTTTGAGGTAATATTATTATTTTCTGCTGTGAAACGTTTGAAGTGATTTGGGATGTTCAGTAAAATTTCGAGAGTTAATGGTGTGGGATTTTTTTCGGAAAAAGGTTGGACTTAATGAATTCGAGTTATTTCAGTAAATGTTTGAAGGTTGATAGTTGTAAATATTGTTACGTAGTGTTATTAAGGCAATAATGTTGTATACGTTGGCTTGTCTAGCGGGTTCAACGTTAGACGCAGTCACGGCCTGAAAGGTGGGATTTCGGGTCGTGACAACTTATTAGATGTTGAACTTAATTTTTATAATGTGCTATTAATATAAAAAAAAAGTGCTCTTTATAAAATAAACAATAAATGATGTTATTTTTATAAATAATAGTTAAAAAAGATGAAGGGTGTAAAAAGCTCTTCACTTTTATGTGCAATTGAACATCCAGGTTGGCAAGAATTGCCTTGAAACAGTTGATTGCCTTTAGTTCAAGCTTCAAATTTAGCAATCTCTCTAAGTTACATTGAACTATTTTTTTGCTTTCTTTGAATGTCTACTTTTTTTTTTTTTTTTGTCATCCTACTATAAAAATTTTAATTAAAGATTACGGTACAAATTACTGTGTAGTCTCTTCAAATCGCATCTCATTTGACTACCTTTTGGGGTCATATTCAGCTATAATATAAACCAAAATAAGTTTCCCGTAAGTTCTTTATCTGTTAGCAGTTGTTGACTCTCAATCTTCCATATTTTGAGCTATGAATATGCACAGCTACAAATGCCACTCTTTTTGGGATCTTTACTTAATTCTCACGTTGAGTAGTATGGCCTATATAAATACTTTTCTTCCATTGTACCACCATCTTTTATTATGCATGTTCAGTTGGCTTAAATGTTTTGAAAAATATTTTACTCGTGAACTTATTTTTCTTTTAATTGGAGTAAAATATTTTCGCTATAAAGAGGAGAGAATACATTTTGCAACACTCTTTTTCAACCTTTCTCATCCTATTCTCCATCCTCACCAACTCACCCACCCTAGCATCCACCCCTACCTCCAGCCCCCTCGACTCCCACCTCGCTCTAAAGAGAAATATTATTAGTAGTACTTTCTTTTCACGAGATAGAGGATTTTTTTCATTTAACGAATGAGTTTTTTTTTCATGATATAAAGAAGTATTTTTTTTCTTCATTTTAACAAAAAATGTACTTTCTCTTCGTGAAGTAGAAAAGTATTTTCTGTGATTTCAACAAAACGATGTAGTAAAAAATATTTTCCTTCATCTCAACAAAATGATGTAAAAAAATATTTTCTTTCATATCAACAAAAAGATGTAGATAAAGTATTTTATTTTATTTCAACAAATGATGTAGTAAAAAGTATTTTCTTTCATTTTAACAAAACGATGTAGTAAAAAGTATTTTCTTTCAACAAAATGATGTAGTAAAAAGTATTTTCTTTCATTTTAATAAAACTATGTGGTAAAAAGTATTTCCTTTCAATTCAACAAAATAAGTATTTTCTTTCATTTCAATAAAGTGAGTCTTTATTTTCATGTTATAGAAAGAATACTTTCTTTTCATCCAAAAAAAGTGTATTTTCTTTTTAGTTATGGAGCACAAATTACAAATATTGTTTTTGCGTAAAAAAGTAAATCAACACGTTAGTTCCTTCGGGTTTGTATGATTTTTTAGAAGAATAATTAAATTATTGAAGACAGTAGAGTCTTGATAACGTTATTTATTTTTTGGGAGAGGGGGGAGCACAAGAAACATGGGGACTTGGAGGAGGGGGTGAGGAGAGTAGCATAAAAAAATATTTTAATAAAAAATATTTTCTACTTTTTAATCAAACACTAAAAAATATTTTTTCGAAAAATACTTTTCATTCACCAACCAAACAAGAGAAAATAAGTGATAAAATCACTCATTTTCCATGGAAAACATTTTTCTCCCTACATAATACACCTTTAATATTTAAACACACCAAGATGCGTTAGTTCTACTTATTTCTTTGCCAACCAGACATACTGGAGTAGTTGTAGGCCCTTGATTGTACTAAAGCCTATGGCAAGATTGTTAATGTGAATCTAATCTTGACGAAAAATTACTATATCGTCAAATTCAAATGAAGAGAAAGAGGTTTGATAGGATGTTGATTTAGAAGAATTTAACGCTTCCATTGCATTCATTAAGGAACCTATTAGCTTTACAGTTGTTTGTCAATAAAGAGTTATATATGTATACATTTTATTTTTATTTTCACATGTGTGCATAGTGCCCTTTTGGACATAAAATTTGATGGACGATTTTTTCCAACAAAATTCATTTTTTTTCGAAATCAATGTTTATTCATAAAAATTTTAATTTTCACTTGAACATGCATTTTGAAAATTTGAAAAAGCTGCAAAGAGCCATTTTTAAAAAATTTCACTCAAATTACTCACAATACTTCAAAAACAACTCAAACTGAAATTTATGTCCAAACATAACTCTAAGTAGGCGTTTGGACATAAGAAATGTAAAATTCGAAAAAACAGTGAAAAAAATTTTCAATTGAATATGGTATTTGAAATTTAGAGTTGTGTTTGGACATAAATTTCAGTTTGGGTTATTTTTGAAGTTTTATGAGTGATTTGAGCGAAAATTTTGAAAAATATTTTTTCCCAATTTTTCAAATTTTCGAAAATTTTCAAAATACATCTTCAAGTGAAAATTGAAAATTTTATGAACAAACGATGATTTTGAAAAAAAGTAAAAAAAACGGAAAAATCTTCCATTAAATTTTATGTCAAAACGTACACTAAATTTCAATAACATTTTCACTTGAAAAAATTGTTCTTGTTATAAATGGAATTCTATTTAGATAAATGTCTATATTTTAGAGAGATCCTAGGGATTTTACTTGGTGGCTAAGTCACTCTTTCCCTATATATAGAGGGGTCACATTCCATTGTAGTTCATCCCAATATTCAATAAGAATTCTCTCTCTCTTTCTCTACAATAGTGTTCTTCTTCTTTTATTATTTCATAACACGTTATCAGCACGGAACTCTCTAACCAATTGAGTAGAAGCTTTGGGATTGAGCATAATGATTGTCAATTGTTCCATGAACTTCCTTCATGATTAAATTCTGGATTTAAGTTAAGTATTTTACTTTATTTTTCTGTTTTAAATTTTTGAAAGTCTAGAATTTGATTTTAAATGCAAGCAAAGACAATAAACTTTGATTATAACTCTTATAGAGTTTGCAAAAATTATAACCACCCGAAGTGGCAAATTTTTTTATGCCTTTCCATGATCAAATTCATGTATGATTGTGGGCAAAGAAGTGAAAACCTGTCCCATTGAATTTGCTTCATTCTCATTTCCCTTAAGAGAATGTGATAACAATATGTGAATAGTCTGAAAGAAGACAAAATTATTACCGTGGAGGTATCAATGGATATGGACATGACAATAGACGAAATTATAATCGTTGGCATTGTGATAACGAGAATAATAAGGATTCTCGAATAATTTTTCACTCTTTGAAAGTAATATTTGTCATCAATTTGACATGAGATTTTGTAAATCACATATAAACGACTATGATCCATTCATGGTGTGAATGTAACAATATGTGAATATTCCACACTCTCCTCTAGAAGAGGGTTTGTGTCACGACCCAAATTCCCAACTTTAGAAATCGTGATGGCGCCTAACACCATACTTGTTAGGCAAGCCAATGTTAGAGTTCGATTAGCTAATTTTCCTTGATTATTTACTTAACCACAAATAAATAAATTTAAAGTAAGCTTAATTTAAATGATTTTCAATGAATACTTCAAATATAAAATAATACGCACTTAAATAAACCGAGTCACGAGCTAATTATATAAATAACTCTAAGACAACCCCAGGGTCTGGTGTCACAATTCACGAACTTCTAAGACTACTACAAATAACGGGCTGAAAGAAATAATATAACTGTCTTGAGAAATATAAAACAATCTCTATGAAATAAGAGAAGACTCTCGAGATCTGCGAACGCCAGCAGATATACCTCGTGTCTTCAGATAATGGATAACTGCTACTAAAAATCTCTACTGCGGACCGGTACCTGGATCTGCACAAAAGAGTGCAGAGTGTAGTATCAGTACAACCAACCTCATGTACTGAGTAGGTGTCGAGCCTAACCTCAATAAAGTAGTGACGAGGCTGAGGCGGATCAATTTGAACATATCCTGTGACAATGTATATATATAAAGCAATAAAATAATTCTACACAAACCAGAAAAAGATAAACTACAACAATAAATAAAATAAATCAGTCGCCTATTCCAGGACTCAGCTATAACCAAGATCTCACATGAATTTCTCAAGGTTCCAAACTTCATCTTAAAATAACCAAATGTGCATAATATGAGAAACAATAGAGTAAAACAGTATATTTTCCAAATCAGTAAGCTTCAAATCCTTGAGTTTCAGAACCAGTAAAATATCATTGAAATTTAGTAAAACACAAGTATCCTCCTTATTACAGTCATATATTTATATTTTTCCTGTCCACCCTTATCACAGTCATATATATTTTCGCTGTCCACCCTTATCATAGTCATATATTTATATTTTTCCTGTCCACCCTTATCACAGTCATATATATATTTATTTATTTATCAAAACTTTCACAATTCATGCCAAACCTTTTACAATACTTTTGTCTCAACAGTCATAAACGATAGTTCTCACAAACTTCATAAATAATATTTCAAAATGAACCAACAGAAATATATGTAAATATCGTAACACTGTCATCCAGCTCACATTTATGTACCATAACAAAATCAAAGGAACAACCAACACTTTTAACACGCGTGCAACAATACTTGGCAATAGTCTAATGAAAACAAATAGTCAAGTAGCATATGCGGAATAATTCAATTACGTACTTGAACATATTTCTAAAAATCGTCTATAAATAACTATTTTCATCTATTCACTCATGACCTAAATTTAATGAGCTCCAAATAGTTTATCTTATCCTACCGTTTTACATTTTTAAAGTCTGGGGTCCTACTCTACAATATTATCAATACTTCTTTTGTTTGTTTATTGGTCTAAGGTTTAAGACTTCGCTAAAACTTCAAAAGAAAAACATAAAAACGATAATCCAAATGCATTCTTGATCTGTATAACATCAAGACAAAAGTATACGTGACTCTTATTCGGGTCTTAGATTTATTACAGCAAAGATCATCACTTGACCATATAAACCTCAACAATCATAAAACAGTCAAGCCGGGAAGCAAATAAATGGAAAACGGAAAAGGGATCATGTTAAATAACAATTTGGTAGTGCATAGGTACTCGTCACCTCACCTATACATTACACACAAGAAATTTCACATAACAATCAGGTTGGGGATTCCTATTCCCTCTAGTCTAGGTTAAACCAAGCACTTACCTCAATTCCGTAGGCCACTCACTGTTCAATTATAGCTTTTCCTCTTGAATTCACCTCCAATACACTCGAATCTAACCATAATTAACTTAATATCATTAATTAATGCTAAAGGAACTAACTTTACTGAAAATTATAAATTTTTCTAAGTTTTCTCAAAAAAATTAAAACCCGACCCGGGTCCGCTTGGTCCCAACTCGGGGTTCGGACCAAATTACGTTTACCCATTCATCCCCGAGCCCGTATATGCAATTAGTTTTGAAATCCGACCTCAATTCGAGGTAAAGATTTAATTTTTACAAAATTACCTAATTCTACCCAAACCCTCAATTTTTTTACCATAAAAATTCTTGATTTTTTATTTAAAAGTGATGAAAAATATTGGGTAATTGAAATATAACCAAATATAAACGAGTAGAGAACACTTACCCCAATCCCTATGGTGAAAATTGTCCAAATCCGAGCTCCTCAACTCAAAATATGACCGAATGAACAAACCTTAGTTTTATATATTTTTCTGCTTGCTATTCTGCCTTGTTTCTCGTATCAAACGATCCCAAAATTTGATTTTTATATCTCCAATGAATTTCTTGTGAAATTCTAGTCAAGTTAGGCTTTTGAATCTCTCAATTTGGCTTTATAATGAATGAGATATGTAGATTTTAATATTTGCAAATAGTGCAGATTTTTAAATACGCTGTCAGTGGCAATTTCGTAATTAATCTAAAAGATCTGGCAACTTTAGTAAAAATTACCATAAAATCCTCATATGATGTCCAAATTCAACGATTCTTTTTGCTACGGGTCTATAATTATGATACTGATCTAATACTTCATTCAAAACGGAAATCGGATCTCAATTGTCCAATATGATATCATTTATGCTTGAAGAAACGACGTCGAAGCATAAGAAAAAAACGAGCGCAACACAACCCAAACCTATTCGAAACTCACATGAGCCCTCGGGGCGTTAAACAAAATATGCACGCAAACCTAAAAATATCATACGGACTTGTTCGTGGATCAAATCATAAAAATAACATGTAAAACTATGAATTAAACCTCAAAACTCATCATTTTTCTCAAAAACACTTAAAGTTCATTATTTCTTAATCGGACGTCCAAATCACGTCAAATAAACTTTGATTTTCACCAAATTTCACAGATTGTATTCAAATACTATAACAAATATGTACCGGGTTCCGGACCTAAAAATACGAGTCTGATACCAATGGTTTCAAATATTACTTCTTTTCCTTATTTCATTAATAATTCAGCAAAACAATTTCTTTCAAAAATTGATTTCTAAGGCTTGGGACCTTGGAATTCATTTCCGGGATACGCCCAAGTCCCATATTTTACTGCAGACCTCCCGAGATTGTCGGAACACAGATCCGGGTCCGTTTGCTCAAAATGTTGACCAAAGTCAACTATAATCAAATTTTAACTCTAGAAATTACTATTTCTCATATTTTCACATAAAAGCTTTCCGGTTTCACGCCCGTACTGCGCGCGCAAATCGAGGTATTTCAAATTAGTCTCCTTTTTTTTATGGCTAATAAACCTAGAATTAGGTCTAATTTCATAAAACGACCCATTGGGTCATCACATCGACCTCTAAAACAAACGTTCGTCCTCGAACGAACATAGAAGATTACCTGAATTGGCGAACAAGTGTGGATATTTACTCTGCATGTCCGACTCGGACTCCCAAGTAGCTGCCTCAACGGGCTGGCCTCTCCACTGCACTCGAACTGAAGAATAACTCTTAGACCTCAACTGACGAACCTGCCGGTCTAAAATGGTTACCGGCTCCATCTCATAAGCCAAATCTTTGTCCAATTGGACAGAGGTGAAATATAACACGTGGGACGGGTCACCATGATATTTATGGAGCATGAACACGTGGAACACCGGATGAACTGAGGATAACCCTAGAGGCAACGCAAGTCTATAAGCTACCTCCCCCACTCTACCATGAATCTCAAACGGCCCGATATACCTAGGGCTCAACTTGCCCTTCTTCCCAAATCTCATAACACCCTTTATGGGTGATACCCGAAACAATACTCTCTCTCCAACCATGAATGCCACATCACGAACCTTAAGATCGGCATAACTCTTTTGCCTAGACTGAACTGCACGAAGTCTCTCCTGAATAATCTTGATCGTATCTAAGGCCTCCTGAACTAAGTTTGTCCCCAGCAACCGAGCCTCTCCCGGCTCAAACCATCTGACTGGCGATCTGCACCGTCTACCATATAATGCCTCAAAAGGAGCCATCTGAATGCTCGACTGATAACTATTATTATAAGCAAACTCCGCTAATGGCAAGAACTGATCCCAAGAACCTCCAAAGTCACTAACACAAGTGCGGAGCATATCCTCCAAAATCTGAATGGTACGCTCGGACTGCCCGTCAGTTTGAGGGTGAAATGATGTGCTCAACTCCACTCGGGTACCCAACTCACGCTGAACTGCCCTCCAAAAGTGCGAATTAAACTGCGTACCCCAGTCAGAAATGATAGACACTGGCACACCATGAAGGCGAATAATCTCCCGAATATATAACTCAGCCAACCGCTCCGAAGTATAAGTACTCGCCACAGGAATGAAATGTGTTGATTTACTCAGCCTATCCACAATAACCCAAACTGCATCAAATTTCCTCTGAGTCTGTGGGAGTCTAACAACGAAGTCCATAGTGATACACTCCTATTTCCACTCAGGAATCTCTATCTGCTGAAGCAAGCCACCAGGTCTCTGATGCTCATACTTTACCTGCTGACAATTTAAGCAACGATCCATATAAGCAACAATGTCCTTTCTCATCCTTCTCCACCAATAATGATGTTTCGGGTCCTTGTACATTTTGGCTGCACCTGGGTGAATAGAATACTTAGAACTGTGAGCCTCTTCAAGGATAAACTCACGAAATCCATCAACATTAGGTACACATGTACGAACCTGCATCCTCAAAACACCGTCACCTCCAATTGTAACCTTCTTGGCACCACCGTGCCAAACTGTGTCCCTAAGGACCATCAAATGCGGGTCATCATCCTGCCGATCTCTGATACACCCAAATAGAGAAGACTGAGCGATTGTACAAGCTAGAACACTGCTGAGCCAAATATTCAACCTCACGAACTGATTTTCCAAGGTCTAAATGTCTGAAGCTAACGGTCTCTCACCGACTGGAATAAATGCAAGGTTGCATACTCACTGTCTTCCGGCATCAGCCACTGCATTGGCCTTCCCTGGATGATGCAATACAGTGACGTCATAATTTTTCAATAACTCTAACCATCTCCTCTGTCTCAAATTAAGATCCTTTTGATTGAACAAGTACTGGAGACTGCGATGATCCGTGAAAGATCCCGAACCTGATGGTAACACCAACACCAATGCTGAAGTCAAGACGAATATTATGTCTCTGAAAGTTCAACCCACACTCGTCTGACCATTCGAATGGAACATCCTTTCAGCTCAATATGCTCTTAATAAATGTTCATAGTCAATTACAGATTCATCAAATAACTTCATGTTAACAATAATCTCCTTTCAGACCTTCACAATACTTATAACGAGATGCGATGCATGAAGACCGCATAATTATTTACCCGAATTAACATGCCTCATTTTAATGCCACATGGGCGGGCACCTACCTCGTAGGTCAAAGCTCGATAATTATAGCACGAATTTGGCAAATTGTGCATAGATAAATTTTATACAAAAAATTTCAAATAACTCTAACATGCATGACTCCCCATTGGTACTATAGTAAAAAATTTAATTTCACAAGGGACGATTTAAAAACAAGAATTTTCATCACAAGGATCTCGTCCTTATATAACTTCCATCGCGGCTCGAAGCCCGATTTAAACATACCAAATCATATTAAAATGCGAGTATCTCGCCCTCAGTTCTGAATCACAAGTAATATGCACATCGTGCCAATCGAAACATTCCATTTTCTTCTTTTAAATATTTTTCGTTAAACAAAATTACAATACGTAATGATAGACATAGTTATCTCCACATAATTTCTCAATACAAGTACTCACATAAGTAGATTTAAGAGTTACGAAGCTCACCCGAGAGTGGAGCAGCTTAGGAGGACCTTCCTAGATACTCATAAATGGATCAATTTAAGGAAATTATCACTTTATAATAACTAAAGATTTTTTCTTGTAATGGCACCATTTGATATAATGACCTCACCCATACCATAGAAAATATATCAACAGGACGGGTCTCCACCTCTAGGAATCTGACCTCCACCTTCGACATTCCGACCCCTTTTTCCCTAGTTGGTTGAGTTGTAACTGCAATGGGGTACGTAGCTTGAGTGCTCTGATGAAATGATTCGCCTGCTCATACCTAGTTTATACCAAATAACTTTGAATAACCGTTGTAGGAATCTCATAGCGGTGGTGCATTAAAATAACTCATTGAAGCACCCCGAGTAATCAGATATATGGATTGGACTGGTCGGTTGCCCGAGGCCCTGCCAAAATAATTTGTCATTGCAAGGAAAAATTCACAGAATCTTTTAGAACCTCGAGACCTCTTAGTCTCCTTAGCTTCCTCTTTTCCTCATCCCGGGCCCATACTAACATCTAAGCAATTTCTACCACTAGCCGAAATGAAGTATCAACTTGCCCTGAGTCGTACAAAATTTTACGATCATAATTGAGTCCTTTAATGAGTCCGGGGAATCGCCTTCTAGATATGAACCGAAGTAGGAGTATGACGGGCTAACTTATCAAACCTGATGGCATATCCTGACACCGTCATAGTGACCTGACGTAACCATTCAAACCCTATGCACCATGCATTATGGAGAGTCCGAGAAACAAACTCTTTCAGAAGCATTTATGAGAACTGAGTCAAGTAGTTGGTGTTGCAATGGCTGGTCGCCCTCTTCGTAGGCTCACGACAAACATCGGCGACCAATTTCTTCTTTTACTATGTTGACCCAACACTGCTGAGCTACCCCAAAACCCGCAACCGTGACTTACACGCTGAGAAGACCCTCTGTAGATTAAAGATGTTTATATAACTCATTTGGTACTGAGGTATATGGTTATTAAGGAGGCCGACATACCGCAAGTCTCAGCTTTATCTCTTGCAAAATCTCAGGCCTTATACATTCCAGGCCAAAACCGATATAACATATGACCCCGCAATCTATTCCTTGATAGTGGAATTCTTCACTTGGCACGAAATCATAGGTCACAATGCCTGATAATCCACAATGTTAAACTTCACAGCTCATAAACATCAACCTCGTTGCTTTCAACTTATTCCCATGATCTGCAATACTTCATAGTAGCGGTCAAGAAAACCATGTGGGTCCTCAAAAGATGTACCACTGAAATGGAGTGGAAATAGTTTGGTAAACTTGTCCAACCTCAATAAACGAACTAGTGCATCCTGCAACACCGGAGTAGCTGTAAATCCTTCTGAAATCTGAACTAGTCCAACATGTACCGACTGAGCTAGAACCTCCGCGTCTAGATCCATATGAGGCTTTACAGTAGGTGCTGATGTTCGAGCTCTAGACTGAGCTCTGCTTCTGTATCTTCCCTTAATTGTATCTGTCATTGGGGCTCCATTTCTTGTCCGGTTGTAGACGCATTGCGTGTTGTCGAGATTTGCGAGAGGCCAAGAATAGAAGAGTTCAATCATTAGTGATAAAATAAATTCGCAGGATAGAGTAGAATAGATGTGAAATTATTCCTAACTCGATAGACTTTAAAAGATAAGTACATACGTCACCGTACCGATCCTTCAGACTCTAACAAGCTTGATCGTGAATTGTGAGACCTAAGCAACCTAGTGCTCTGATACCAATTTTTCACGATCCAAATTTCCAACCTTAGGAATCGTGATGGCGCCTAACACCATACTTGCTAGGCAAGCCAATGTTAGAGTTCAATTAGCTAATTTCCCATATTTACTTAAGCACAAATAAATAAATTTAAAGTAAGCTTAATTTAGATGATTTCCAATGTATACTCCAAATATTAAATAATGCGCACTTAAATAAACCGAGTCACGAGCTAATTACATAAATAACTCTAAGACAACCCCATGGTCTGGTATCATAATTCACGCACTTCTAAGACTACTACAAATAACGGAATGAAAGAAATAATATAATTGTTTTGAGAAATTTAAAACAATCTCTATGAATTAAGAGAAAACTCCCGGGATCTGCGAACGCCGGCAGATATACCTCGTGTCTCCGGATAATGGATAGCTGATACTAAAAATCTGTACTGCGGACCGGTACCTGGATCTGCACAAAAGAGTGCAGAGTGTAGTATCAGTACAACTGACCTCAGGTACTAAGTAGGTGTCGAGCCTAACCTCAACGAAGTAGTGACGAGGCTGAGGCGGCGCAATTTTAACATATCCTGTGACAATGTATATATATAAAGCAATAAAACAATTCTACACAAACTAGAAAAAGATAAACTACAACAATAAATAAAATAACTCAGTCGCATATTCCATGCCTCAACTGTAACCAAGGTCTTACATGAATTTCCCAAGGTTCCAAACTTCACCTTAAAATAACCAAATGTGCATAATGAGAAACAATAGACTAAAACAGTATATTTTCCAAATATGTAAGCTTCAAATACTTGAGTTTCAGAACCAGTAAAATATCATTGAAATTTAGTAAAACACAAGTATCCTCCCTTATTACAGTCATATATTTATATTTTCCCTGTCCACCCTTATCACAGTCATATATATTTCCCATGTCCACCCTTATCACAATCATATATTTATATTTTCTCTGTACACCCTTATCACAGTCATATATATTTCTCATGTCCACCCTTATATATATATATATATATATTTATTTATTTATTTATTTATTTATTTATTTCCCCTGTCCACCCTTATCACAGTCATATATATTTATTTATTTATCAAAACTTTCACAATTCAGGCCAAGCCTTTCACAATACTTTTGTCTCAACAGTCATAAACAATAAATGGTAGTTCGCACAAACTTTATAAATAATATTTCAAAATGAATCAACAGGAATATATGTAAATATCGTAACACTATCATCTAGCTCAACCTTTATGTATCATAAAAAATCAAGGGAACAACCAATACGTTTAATATGTGTGCAACAAAACTTGGCAATAGTCTAATGAAAACAAATAGTCAAGTAGCATATGCAGAATAATTCAATTACGTACTTGAACATATTTCTAAAAACCGCCTATAAATAAATATTTCATCTACTCACTCATGACCTAAATTTAATGAGCTCCAAATAGTTTATCTTATCATACCGTTTTACATTTTTAAAGTCTGTGTCCTACTCTACAATATTATCAATACTTCTTTTGTTTGTTTGTTGGTCTAAGGTTTAAGACTTCACTAAAACTTCAAAAGAAAAACATAAAAAACGATAATCCAAATGCATTCTTGATCGGTATAACATCAAGACAAAAGTACACGTGACTCTTATTCAGGTCTTAGATTTATTACAGCAAAGATCATCACTTGACCATATAAATCTCAACAATCATAAAACAGTCAAGCTGAGAAGCAAATAAATGAAAAACGGAAAATGGATCATGTTAAACAATAATTTGGCAGTGCATAGGTACTCGTCACCTCACCTATACACTACACACAAGAAATTTCACATAACAATCAGGTTGGGGATTCCTATTCCCTCTAGTCGAGGTTAAACCAAGCACTTACCTCAATTTCGCAGGCCACTCACTGTTCAATTATAGTTTTCCTCTTGAATTCACCTCCAATACACTCGAATCTAACCATAATTAACTTAATATCATTAATTAATGTTAAAGGAACTAAATTTACTGAAACTTATAATTTTTCCTAAGTTTTTTCAAAAAAAATTAAAACTCGACCCCGGGCCCGCTTGGCCCAAATTTGGGGTTCAGACCAAATTACGTTTACCCATTCACCCATGAGCCCGAATATGCAATTGTTTCGAAATCCGACCTCAATTCGAGGTAAGAATCGATTTTTACAAAATTCTTTAATTCTACCCAAACCCTCAATTTTTTTGCCATGAAAATTCTTGATTTTTGATTTAAAAGTGATGAAAAACATTGGTAATTGAAATATAACTAAATAGAAAAACGAGTAGAGGACACTTACCCCAATCCCTATGGTGAAAATCGCCCAAATCCGAGCTTCCTAACTCAAAATATAACCGAATGAACAAATCCTAGTTTTATATATTTTTCTGCCAGCTATTCTGCCTCGTTTCTCGTACCAAACGATCCCGAAATTTGATATTTATATCTCCAATAGATTCCTTGTGAAATTCTAATCAAGTTAGGTTGTTGAATCACTCAATTTGGCCTTATAATGAATGAGATATGTAGGTTTTAATATTTGCAAATATTGCAGATTTTTAAATACGCTGTCAGTGACAATTTCGTAATTATTCTGAAAGATCTGGTAACCTTAGTAAAATGACCATAAAATTCTCATACGATGTCCAAATTCAACGATTCTTTTTGCCACGGGTCCGTAATTACGATACGGATCTAATACTTCATTCAAACGGAAATCGGAGCTCAATTGTTCAATATGATATCATTTATGCTTGAAGAAACGGCGTCGAAGCATAAGAAAAGAACGAGCGCAAAACAACTCAAACCTATTCGAAACTCACCTGAGCCCTCGGGGCTCTAAAAAGAATATGCACGCAAGTCTAAAAATATCATATGGACTTGCTCGTGCGATCAAATCATAAAAATAACATGTAAAACTATGAATTAAACCTCAAAACTCATTATTTTTCTGAAGAACACTTAAAGTTTCAAATATTACTTCGTTTCTTTATTTCATTAATAATTCAGCAAAACAATTTCTTTCAAAAATTGATTTCTAATGCTTGGGACCTCGGAATTCATTTTCGGGCATACCGCCAAGTCCCATATTTTACTGCGGACCTCCCGGGATCATCAGAACACAGATCCAGGTCCGTTTGCTCAAAATGTTGACCAAAGTCGACTATAATTAAATTTTAACTCTAGAAATTACTATTTCTCATATTTTCACATAAAAGCTTTCCGATTTTACGCCCGGACTGCGCACGCAAATTGAGGTATTTAAAATTTGTCTCTCTTTTTTTATGGCTAATAAACCTAGAATTAGGTCTAATTTCATAAAATGGCCCCTTGGGTCATCACAGTTTGAGATGAAATAAGAAAATTATTTCATTGTTATGGCACGAATGGTCATTGATCACGTACCTATTGTGATTATGGCAAAATATTATGTCAATGTGAGTATTACATGGAAAAATTAATAAAAGCAACATATCTTGCCTATAATGATTTTGACCATGCCCATAATGGTATAAGTTTCTCCTTTGAAAGAGATATTCACCATGTGGATGTTGATGAATAAGTGGTAGTACAAAATTAATTAAAAGCTCTAGAAAAGTCAATTATGCCATTTTGGAGCAATAAAATTGATTATCAATAATGTATTGTGTCGTAGTGAGTCTCAGAGAAACTTATTTAGTTTCTAAAGTATGAGCGAAAGCGGATGATATTGAGACTATAATAAAGGAAAGATTTAATATCTTCTATTACTATAACTTGTAGCGGGGTAATATGTATGTGAAAATTTACCCGCTTTATTCTCCAGCTTGTACTACATAAATAAAAGAATGTCACAATAAACTTAGAGTTTATTGATAATTGCACGCGTCATGGTGTAAACCTGAAATTTATCAATATTGATAATTTATTCAGTTGGAATAATTGGTTTAGCCATATCAATTTAAGTATGACGTGCAAAAATGAAAGAGAATTGACACGGGTAAATATTAAAGAATTAGAAAGTTATTTATGAATTCTCTAATGTTGCTGGTTCTCATTAATTAATAGGCCAACTAAAATTGGATTGAATCTCGTGGATGCTGGAAATATCAAAGGTGAATATGGGCTCATTCCCCTATCATGTATACTACATAAGATGCATCTATGAGATAGTTACAATTGTGATTATTATTAACCCGCAGCCTGATGTTTGCGAGGTAACTTGCTCAATAATTTAATTTAGAACATAATTTTCAGATTTTCTATTCATGACAGTTCATCTTGATAAGTTGGTTTACATCACAGTTGGTTTAGCAAAATGATTTATTGAGTGCCTCCACTTAATAGCTAAACTATTGCTTATGAGAACAAATTTATCTATATCAGTTTGATATACATTATATATGAAAGTTATTACATTCTCCCCTCATAACTGGTTCAGGGTCAGGAACCAAATAATTCTATCTTATTATTATTGATGTGGGGTGTATATTTTGATTAACACAATAACGCACAAAGACGGGTTTTCAAAGTTGAGGAAACAAGTTAGTTTTTCTAACATGAGGGGGAGAGATGATAAACATTTGAAAAAAGTTTACGTGGAATGAATTATCAATTCTCTATAAGCATGATAATGTGATAGTGGGGATTTTCAAGGTGCAACATATTCATTGAAGTTAATATGGATGAATTATTCATCAAATCTCTACTGATGTCAACCTTCAAGAAGCTAGCGTACAAAATCGGGATGCAAAGGCTCAAGAATGTGAATTGATGATGTCATCAAGGGGGAGTTAATACGCGTTGCAATCTTTTTCCCTTACAAGATTTTGTCCCAATGGATTTTCCTTGCAAGGTTTTTAACGAGGCAACCAAAAGGTGTATTGTTAGATATGTGTACTCTTTTTCCTTCTCTAGAATTTTTTTCCCACTGGGTTTTATTTTAGTTAAGGTCTTAACGAGGCACATTATTTGTTGAATATACATTCAAGGGGGGTGTTATAAATAGAATTCTATTTAAGGTGAATGTCTATATTTTAGAGAGATCTTAGGGATTTTACTTGGTGGCTAAGTCATTCTTTCCCTATAAATAGAAGGGTCTTATTCCATTGTAATTCATCCCGATATTCAATAGGAATTCTCTCTCTCTCCAATAGTGTTCTTCTTCTTTTATTGTTTCATAACAGTTCTACTATTTTTTTTTCGAATTTTACAATTCTTATGTCCAACCGCCTACATAGATCCGCACTTCCGCGCGTGTATCAAACCAATTGGTTGAGAGAGTAACTACGTTTACAGACACGGCATCTTCAGGCTAAGGCAAGTGGTGACAAAATGGATTTAAAAAAAAATAAGAAATTTTTACTTCTCTATATAATATATGAAACTATATTACTTTTCCTACTCAAGTTTTACTATAATTATATTTTATATACCCAATTATTATTTATGTATATTTTAAAGGAATTAATGATAATAATTAGTGTCCTAAAATCACTCTAAACGTATCTCCACTCCCCCCATGTTTCTCTCTCCACATCCCACCCCCCTCCCTCACGTATCTTGCACAAGAGAGCAGTAATTCCACCATTGACAACCATTAAAAAGATTTAAAGCTTTGAATTCGAATTTGAATTTTCAAAAAACATCATTTGTTTGAATTTGATGTTGTTGCAAAGAATTGAAAATTCTCTCTACGTCTCTCTCTATCTCTCAATCCCTTATTTCAGTAATGTAAAGCAAAGGAAAAGAGAGCAGCAATTCCACCGTTGACAACCATTAAAAAGTTTTGAAGCTTCGAATTCGAATTTGGGTTTTCAAAAACCATTATTTGTTTGGATTAGGTGTTGTTGTTAATAATTGGGAATATGGTTTGGAGTTTATATCTCAATTTTGAGGTGTTTTGGTGAAGATTAGACTTGATTTTGGCTGAATTTCAGATTGAAACTCGAAGAAGACATGATATACATTATATTTATGAAATTGTAGTAAAATTATAGAAAAATTGTATTCTATTTTATATATAACTGGATAGAAATAATGTATGAAAATTGTAAATAAGTTATATAATATATAATTAGCTGTATGAATTATTTTTACTATGTATAAATCAGATATAAAATATATAAAAAATATATTGTATTTAAGTTGTATAATATTATAGTTGTATTTAACTGTGTAAAAATAATATATAAAAATTATACATAGATTATAGATTAGTCGTATTTACTCTTAGCCTTATTCTACGACCAGCTGTTGTATAGTTCATACTCACAAAAGATTACGTGCCTCTTTTTCCGTTATTATTGTTTCACTCCACTCTCCTACCTAAACCACAAAGACCGACCACTTAATTCAACTTCTTCTTTTATTAAATTGAGAAAAAAAAGTTTATCCTAGAGATAAAGAGAAAAATCTTGAAAACAACTAATTATTGTAACAAAATGGCACCAATTAGACGCTTGTATGCAACTTCTAGAAATCTTGTATTTAACCATAATTGAGACCCAAATAGAAACTACTGATTCCAAAAACAACATAGAGATCCCATACTACTAACGCAACGGAACATATATGCATTCATATCACTACAAAAACGGTCATTATTTACGGTGATGATCCAAAAGATCATCCCGTGTATTCCTACTTAATTCTGTATTTTGAGGCCGTGAAAATCTCCTGATATCTCACCTCGATTTGTATGTGCACCCCGAGCGTGTAGCCGGAAAGTCGTTATGTGAAAAACTGAAAAAAATGATGTTTTTGTATTGAAATTTGAATAAGGTTGACTTTGGTCAACATTTTTGGTAAACGGACCCGGACCCGTGATTCGACGGTCCCCGAGGGTCCGTAGAAAAATATGGGACTTGGGCGTATGCCCGAAATCGAATTTCGAGGTCCCGAGTCCGAGAAATGAATTTTTAAAGAAATTTGTTTTCTGAAAAATATAAAGGTTTTTGAAAATGAAATTCTATGGGGAACCTGTGGTATCGGGCCCGTATTATGGTTTCAGAGCCCGGTGCAGGTTTGATATGATATATATGTGTTGCCTGTGAATTTTGGTAAGAAACAGACTTCGTTTGACGTGATTCGGACCTTAAATGCAAATTTGGAGTTTTAAGAAGTTTTGAAATATTTCATTGATTTTGAGGTTTGATTCGTTGTTTTGGATGTTATTTTGGTGATTTTCTTACACGAATAAGTCCATAGGAGGTTTATGAGGTTGTGTGCATAATTGGTTTAGAGCCCCGAGGGCTCGAGTGAGTTTCGGGTAGGTGTCGGGGTGCAAAAACATAGAAAAATCTGGTGTCTAAGCATTTTGCCGGTGTCTACTGTTTAACACTATNGGGTACTGCTACTCTATGTGATCGCATAGCCAGGTCTGCGACCGCATAGGTGTATAGGAGAGCTGGGGGGGCTGGTAGTGTACTGTGCGGCCGCATTTGCTTGTTCGTGATCGCAAAGGGTGGGGGTCAGTGGTTCTATGCGATCGCAATACATCATCCGCGATCGCGTAGCTTAAAAACCCAGTCCACTATGCGATCGCATTACCACCTTCGCGATCGCATAGGTGTAAAACGCCCAGTTATTTAAAAGTTTAAAAATAGAATGCTCGTTACGGGATTTTACCATTTTTCACAATCTTCTTCTTCTCTACACCTCTTGGGCGATTCTTGGGAGACTTCTTCACCATAATCTCTTAGTTAAGTAATCCTTGACTAGTGTTCTTCTATTTTTATTAACACCCATTAGATTTTAGACCTAAAAACATGAAATTAAAGGTAGAAAATTAGGGATTTGGGTAGAGTTAGGGCTTTTTGATTATTTGAGAATTTGACCTCGTTTTGGGGTCGGATTCCAAAATAAATGATATATTCGGGCTCGTGGGTGAATGGGTGATCGGGTTTTGGTCCGAACCTTGTGTTTTGACCAAGCGGGCCCGGGTCGAATTTTGGACTTTTGAAAAGAATATTGGGAAACCTATAATTAAGCATTGGAATTGAATTATTTAGCATTTATTGATGTTATTGAGTCGATTATGTCTAGATATGATCAATTTGGAGTCGGCTTCAAAAGGAAAAGCGGTGCTAGAGGCTTGATTTGATCGTGGAAGGCGAGGTAAGTGTTTGGCCTAACCTTAGCTTGAGGGAATAGGTGTTGAGTCCTATTTGCTACGTGTTTATTCCATGTCCAATGTATGTGTGAGTTGACGAGTACCTATATGTTGTGGTCAAGCATGTCCGTGAGTCGAATATGAATAATTATGTGACTTTCATTGAAGTTTACTACTTTTATGGATTTGATACCATTTGGTAGATATTCATTTGATGGGAGTTCTCAGTTGTGAGTACTGTTGAGTAATGGTTCGGTTGAGGAATATGTTGGTAAGTTATATATCTGTGTAGGTTTGGTTATAGTTGTGTCCCTTACCGAGACGGTATTACTCTTGTTGATTATTCCTGTGTATTTAAGGTTTCTTATTGTTGATTTTCCTGTCAATTGTTGTTTTATATTATTTATGCACGAGGGGACATTCCGTGCCGTGTTATTGATTATTTATGCACGAGGGGACATTCTGTGATGTGTTGTTGATTATTTATGCACGAGATGACATTCCGTGCCGTGTTGTTGATTATTTATGCACGAGTGGACATTCCGTGCCGTGTTGTTGATTATTTATGCACGAGGGGACATTCTGTGCTTGTATTTATTTATGCACGAGGGGACATTCCGTACCGTGATGTTGTTTATTTATGCACGAGGGGACATTCCGTGCCGTGTTACTGATATTTATGCACGAGGGGACATTCTGTGCCGTGTTTTGTGATATCATAGCACGAGGGGACATGCCGTGCCGTTTCTTTTTACTTATTTGTTCAGAGTTGTTAATTTTTGCTGCTACTTAATTATTTCAATTGTTGTCTTGTCCCGTCATTTCAGTAGTTGTTACCCCTTTCTCCCCGTCATGTTCTCCCTGTTTTGTACTTAATTGTTTACTTCCTGTTATTATTCCTGCTATATATTATTGAACTGCACAGGTATTTATTATTTGTCGTGTCCTAGCATCGTCACTACTTCGCCGAGGTTAGGCTCGGTACTTACTCAGTACATGGGGTCGGTTGTACTGATGCTACACCTGCACTTATTTATGTTGTGCAGATCACGATACCGGACCTTGTGGACACTGATCGAGGGAGTATCCTTCAGTCCACCGGAGACACTGAGGTAGTCCTGCAGGCGTCCGCAGGCCTTGACGTCACCTACTAACTCATTTCTTTCCTTTCTGTCTTTCTTTGTATTTCTGAGACAGTTGTATTTGTTCATTCAGACCTTTGTTTTTAGCATTCTTAGACAGTCCGTGAAGTTGTGACACCAGTTCTTGGGGTTTTTATTAAGGATTTTGTAATGCTATTTACCCGAGTTGTTTAGATTTCATATCTTCCGCACTTTTATATATATTTTTTCTCGTATATCACTTTTCTTTTAAATGCTAAATAATAAGGAAATAAGTTATATTAACCAGAACGTTGGCTTGTCTAGAGGGTTCAACGTTAGATGCCGTCACGGTCCCGACGGTGGAATTTCGGGTCGTGACAAGTTGGTATCAGAGTACTAGGTTGCTTAGGTATCACAATTCACGGACAAATTTGGTAGAGTCTGAGGGATAGGTACGGAGACGTCTGTACTTATCCCCTAGAGGCTGCAAAGTTAGGAATAACTTCACATCTTTTCTTCTATGTCGTGCGATTTGAGTTCTAAATGCTAACCTAGTTTCTATTCTATTCTCTCGCAGATGGCGAGAACGCGTGCTTTCTCGTCTACCTATCAGAAGCCCGATCATCCAGCTGCAGCTCTGGCGAGGGGCCGAGGTCGTGCTAGATGCCGAGGCAGGGGCAGGGCTCAACCCAGAGCAGAAGCCCCAGTAGAGGACCCACAGGTAGATTTTGCCGGTGCGGTTCCTGCTCAAACAGTTCCCGTTGGACCAGCTCAGGTCCCAGAGGGGTTCATTGCCACCCCGGTACTTCAGGACGCTCTGGTCCGCTTAGTGGGCCTTATGGAGAGCGTGGCTCAAGACGGTCTACTTCCTACAGCACCAGCCGTATCTTAGGCTGGGGGAGGGGCCCGGACTCCTGCCACCCGCACACCAGAGCAGTTAGCTACTCAGCTCCAGACTCCAGCGCCTCAGACAACTGGAGTAGCTCAGCCGGGTATTGTAGCACAGGCAGTTGAGGGAGCGGCTATGTCTGCCGATGCTTTGTGGAGATTGGATTGGTTCACCAAGTTATTTCCTACTACTTTTACTGGTGCACCATCATAGGATCCCCAGGATTACTTGGACAATTTTTATGAGGTCCTTCGGAACATGGGGGTCGTAGAGACAGATGGGGTTGATTTTGCTACATTCCGTCTTTCTGGTACCGCCAAGACTTGGTGGAGGGATTTTTGATTGACCATGCCAGTTGGATCTTCGCCGTTGTTTTGGGCTCAGTTCTCCGAGTTATTTTTGGAGAAGTTTCTACCAGTTACTCAGAGGGAGGATCTTCAGAGGCAGTTCGAGCGCCTTTATTAGGGCTCTATGACAGTCACCCAGTATGAGACTTGGTTTATCACTTTGGCCCGACATGCTATCATGATACTCCCTACAAATCGAGAGAGGGTGAGGAGGTTTATTGTGGGGCTAGCTCAGCCTATTAGACTCCAGATGGCCATAGAGACAGGTACTGATATTTCGTTCCAGGAGGCGGCCAATGTGGCCATGTGAGATGGTCTTATCACAGGGCAGTGGTCAGGGGTCTGACAAGAGACCTCGTCATTTCGGTCGATTCAGTGGTGCCTCATCTGGAGGCAGAGATTCCTTTGGCAGAGGTCATCCTCCTAGGGCATTCCAGTCGGCGTTTCAGGTATCCGCAGTGCACCAGCAGCTCCTATCAGTGCACCGCCGCTTCAGAGCTTCTAGGGTGGTTATTCTAGTCGACATGGACAGTTTCAGAGCCAGCAATCTCAGCAGCCCAGGTCTTGCTTCACTTGCGGTGGTATGGGGCACATTTCCAGGTTTTGCCCCCGAGCTTCTAGTGGTTCTCAGTATCAGGGTTCCCGTGTTATGATTCCTGCACCAGGTGCACCCCCACCTCCTCTGCCATCTAGGGCTGGAGGCGAGGTGCCAGAGGTGGAGGCCAGACAGTTAGAGGTGGAGGATAGGCTACGAGAGGTAGAGGTCATCCCGCAGTAGGTCGACCTAGAGATGTTCAGGTTAGAGGGGCTCCGCCCCGATGCTATGCTATTCCTGCCAGGCCTGAGGCTGAGGCCTCTAATGCAGTTATTACAAGTATGGTTTCAGTTTGTAGCAGCGATGCTTCGGTTTTGTTTGATCCGGGGTCTACATTCTCCTATGTGTCTTCATATTTTTCTCCTTATCTAATTATGCCCCGTGATTCCCTGAGTACTCCTGTATATGTGTCTACACTGGTGGGTGATTCTATTGTGGTAGATCGAGTCTACCGGTCATGTATAGTGGTTATTGGTGGCCTGGAGACCCAAGTAGATCTTTTGCTTCTTGATATGGTTGATTTTGATGTCATCTTGGGGATGGATTGGTTATCTCCCTACCATGCTATTCAGGACTATCATGCCAAGACTATGACCTTGGCCTTACCGGGAGTACCTCGATTTGAGTGCAGAGGGACTCCTAGTCATTCTTCCGGTAGAGTTATTTCATATATGAAGGCTCGGCGCATGGTCGAGAAGGGTATTTTGGCCTATTTGGCATATGTTCGTGATTCTAGTGCTGAAGTTCCTTCTATGGAGTCCGTGCCCGTGGTTCGTGAGTTTCCAGAGGTATTCCCTGCTGACCTGCCGGGTATTCCACCCGACAGGTATAATGATTTTTGCATTGAGTTGGCTCCGGGCACTCAGCCCATTTCTACTCTGCCATATCGTATGGCCCCGCCAGATCTGAAAGAGTTGAAGGATCAAATACAGGACTTGCTTGATAAAGGCTTCATTAGGCCTAGTGTTTCCCCTTGGGGTGCCCCAATGTTGTTTGTTAAGAAGAAATATGGCTCAATGAGAATGTGTATTGACTACCGGCAATTGAACAATGTTACTATCAAGAATAAGTATCCCTTGCCGAGGATTGATGATTTATTCGACCAGCTTCAAGGTGCCACAGTGTTCTCCAAGATTGACTTGAGATCTGGCTACCATCAGTTGAGGATTAGGGCGTCTGACGTCCCTAAGACGACCTTTCGCACTCGGTATGGGCATTATGAGTTCTTGGTGATGTCATTTGGGTTGACAAATGCCCCAGCTGCTTTTATGGAATTGATGAACCGAGTGTTCAAGCCTTATTTGGACTCCTTTGTTATCGTTTTCATTGATGATATTTTGATATACTCTTGCAGCCGAGAGGATCATGAGCAAAACCTTCGAGTCGTCCTCCAAACTCTGAAGGTCAGTCAGTTGTATGCCAAATTTTCTAAGTGTGAGTTCTGGTTGAGTTCAGTTGCATTTCTGGGTCATGTGGTGTCGGCAGAGGGTATTTAGGTGGACCCCAAGAAGATTTCAGCAGTCAAAGATTGGCCTAGACCCACCTCAGCTACAGAGATTCGGAGCTTCTTGGGCTTAGCAGGTTATTATCGTCGATTTGTGGAGGGCTTTTCATATATTGCAGCCCCAATGACCAGATTGACTCAGAAGGGTGCCCAGTTCAGGTGGTCTGATGAGTGTGAGGCGAGCTTTCAGAAGCTCAAGACAACCTTGACCACGGCACCGGTGTTAGTTTTGCCCACATGTTCAGGGCCATATACCGTGTATTGTGATGCTTCACGGGTTGGACTTGGTGCAGTGTTGATGCAGGATGGCAAAGTTATAGCCTATGCTTCTCATCAGTTGAAGATTCACGAGAAGAACTGTCCAGTTCATGATTTAGAGTTAGCAGCCATTGTTCATGCACTGAATATTTGGAGACATTATCTGTATGGTGTGTCCTGTGAGGTGTTCACAGATCATAAGAGTTTGCAGTATCTGTTCAAGCAGAAAGAGTTGAATATGAGGCAGAGAAGATGGTTAGAGTTGTCGAAAGATTATGACATTACCATTCTATATCATCCGGGAAAGGCCAATGTGGTGGCCGATGCTTTGAGTCGGAAGTCAGCCAGCATGGGTAGTCTTGCCTATATACCGGTCGGGGAACGACCGTTTGCTTTAGATGTTCAGTCCTTGGCCAATCGATTCATGAGATTGGATGTTACAGAGACTGGTACCGTTCTTCATTGTTTGATCGTATTCGAGACCGACAGTATGATGATCGTCATTTATGTGTTCTTAGAGATACGGTCCGACACGGAGGTGCCAAGCAGGTTACAGTTGATGATGAGGGAGTCTTGAGGATGCAGGGTCGTATTTGTGTGCCTGATGATGATGGTATTCGTGAGTTGATCTTGCAGGAGGCCCATAGTTCCCGGTATTCCATTCATCCGGGCGCCGCAAAGATGTACCAAGATTTGCGGAAGCATTATTGGTGGCGGAGGATGAAGAAAGTCATTGTGGCATATGTAGCTCAATGCTTAAACTGTCAGCAGGTTAAGTACGAGCACCAGAGACCCGGTGGTTTGATGCAGCAGATCGAGCTTCCCGAGTGGACGTGGGAGCGTGTTACCATGGATTTCGTAGTTGGGCTCCCACAAACTCAGAGGATGTTTGATGCGGTGTGGGTCATTGTGGATAGGCTGACCAAGTCAGCACACTTCATCCATGTATCAGTTTCGTATTCTTCGGAGAGGTTGGCAAAGATCTACATCAGGGAGATTGTTCGCCTGCATGGTGTGTCCGTGTCCATTATTTCTGACTGAGGTACTCAGTTTACCTCCCATTTCTGGAGAGTATTTCAGCGTGAGTTGGGCACACGGGTTGAGTTGAGCACAGCGTTTCATCCTCAGACGGACGGGCAGTCCGAGCACACTATTCAGATCTTGGAGGATATGTTGCGAGCATGTGTCATTGACTTTGGAGGTTCTTGGGACCAGTTTTTGCCTTTAGCTGAGTTTGCCTACAACAACAGCTACAAGTCGAGCATTCAGATGGATCCTTATGAGGCGTTGTATAGTAGGTGGTGTCGGTCACCAGTTGGGTGGTTCGAGCTGGGAGAGGCTAGATTGTTGGGTTCAAAGTTAGTCCAGGATGCCTTGGATAAGGTGAAGATCATTCAGGATAGACTTTGCACAGCTCAGTCCAGGCAGAAGAGTTATGCAGACCATAGAGTTCGTGATTTGGAATTCATGGTGGGGGACTGGGTATTGCTTCGGGTGTCGCCCATGAAGGGCGTGATGAGGTTCGGAAAGAAGGGCAAGTTGAGCCCTAGGTTTATTGATCCATTTGAGATTCTTGAGAAGGTAGGAGAGGTGGCCTACAGACTTGCTTTACCACCGAGTTTATCAGCTGTGCATCCGGTGTTTCATGTATCTATGCTTCGGAAGTATGTTGTCGATCCATCTCATGTGCTTGACTTCAGCAGTGTCCAATTGGACAAGGATTTGACTTATGAGGAGGAGCCTGTAGCCATATTAGGCCGACAGGTTCGTCAGTTGAGATCGAAGAGTTATCCTTCGGTCCGTGTTCAGTAGAGAGGTCAGCCGGTTGAGGCAGCTACCTGGGAGTCCGAGTCCGATATGCGGAGCCGATATCCCCATCTTTTCCCAGTTTCAGGTATCTTTCTATGTCCATTCGAAGGCGAACGTTTGTTTTAGAGGTGGAGATTGTGATGACCCAAAAGGTCATCCCGTGTATTTCTAGCTAATTCTGTGTTCTGAGGCCGCGAAAACCTCCTGATATATCACCTCGATTTGTGTGCGCATCCCGGGCGTGGAGCCGAGAAGCCGTTATGTGAAAAACTGATAAAAATAATGTTTTTGTATTGAAATTTGAATAAGGTTGACTTTGGTCAAAGTTTTTGGTAAACGGACCCAGACCCGTGATTCGACAGTCCTAGAGGGTCCGTAGGAAAATATGGGACTTGAGCGTATGCCTGGAATCGAATTCCAAAGTCCCAAGTCCGAGAAATAAATTTTTAAAGAAAATTGTTTTCTGAAAAATATAAAGGTTTTTGAAAATAAAATTCTATGGGGAACATGTGGTATGAGGCCCGTATTATGGTACCGGAGCCCAGTGCAGGTTCGATAAGATTTATATGTGTTGTCTGTGAAGTTTGGTAAGAAATGAACTTCGTTTGACGTGATTCGGACCTTAAATGCAGATTTGGAGTTTTAAGAAGTTTTGAAATATTTCATTGATTTTGAGGTTTGATTCGTTGTTTTGGATGTTATGTTGGTGATTTTATTACACAAATAAGTTCGTAGGAGGTTTATGAGGTTGTGTGCATAATTGGTTTGGATCCCCGAGGGCTCGGGTGAGTTTCGGGTAGGTGTCGGGGTGCAAAAACATAGAAAAATATAGTGTCTAAGCATTTTGCTGGTGTCTGGTGTTTAACACTATGCGATCGCATAGTGTTAAACACCAGACACCAGCATTTTGCTGGTGTCTGGTGTTTAACACTATGCGATCGCATAAGTTCATCCGCGATCGCATAGTATAGTGTGAGAGGGAGGGGGGGTACTGCTACTCTATGCGATTGCTTAGCCAGGTCTGCGACCGCATAGGTGTATAGGAGAGCTGGGGGGGCTGGTAGTGTACTGTGCGACCGTATTTGCTTGTTCGCGATCGCAAAGGGTGGGGGTCAGTGGTTCTATGAGATCGCAATGTATCATCCGCTATCGGTAGCTTAAAAACCCAATCCACTATGCGATCGCATTACCCCATTCGCGATCGCATAGGTGTAAAACGCCCAGTTATTTAAAAGTCTAAAAACAGAATGCTCATTACGGGATTTTACCATTTTTCACAATGTTCTTCTTCTCCATACCTCTTGGGCGATTCTTGGGAGACTTCTTCACCATAATCTTTTAGGTAAGTAATCCTTGACTAGTGTTCTTCTATTTTTATTAACACCCATTAGATTTCAGACCTAAAAACATGAAATTAAAGGTAGAAAATTAGGGGTTTTGGTAGAGTTAGGGCTTTTAAATTATTTGAGAATTTGACCTCGTTTTGGGGTCGGATCACAAAACAAATTATATATTCGGGCTTGTGGGTGAATGGGTGATCGGGTTTTTGTCCGAACCTCGTGTTTTGACCAAGCGAGCCCGGGGTCGAATTTTGGATTTTTGGGAAGAATGTTGGGAAACCTATAATTAAGCATTGGAATTGAATTGCTTAGCCTTTATTGATGTTATTGAGTTTATTATGTCTAGATACGATCGATTTGGAGTCGGGTTCAAAAGGAAAAGCGGTGCTAGAGGCTTGATTTGATCGTGGAAGTCGAGGTAAGTGTTTGACCTAACCTTAGCTTGAGGGAATATGTGTTGAGTCCTATTTGCTACATGTTTATTCCATGTCCAATGTATACGTGAGGTGACGAGTACCTATATGTTGTGGTCAAGCATGCCCGTGAGTCGAATATGAGTAATTATGTGACTTTCATTGAAGTTTAATGCTTTTATGGATTTGATATCATTTGGTAGTTATTCATTTGATGGGAATTCTCAGTTGTGAGTATTGTGGAGTAATGGTTCGGTTGAGAAATATGTTGGTAAGTTATATATCTCTGTAGGTTTGGTTATAGATGTGTCCCTTGCCGGGACGGTATTACTCTTGTTGATTATTCCTGTGTAGTTAAGGTTTCTTATTGTTGATTTTCCTGTCAATTGTTGTTTTATATTATTTATGCACGAGGGGACATTCCGTGCCGGGTTGTTGATTATTTATGCACGAGGGGACATTCTGTGCCGTGTTGTTGATTATTTATGCACGAGGGGACATTCCGTGTCGTGTTGTTGATTATTTATGCACGAGGGGATATTCTGTGCCGTGATGTTGTTTATTTATGCATGAGGGGACATTCCGTGCCGTGTTACTGATATTTATGCATGAGGGGACATTCCGTGCCGTGTTACTGATATTTATGCACGAGGGGATATTCCGTGCCGTATTTTGTGATATTATAGCACGAGGGGACATGTCGTGCCGTTATTGTTTACTTATTTGTTCAGAGTTGTTAATTCTTGCTGCTACTTAATTATTTTAATTGTTGTCTTATCCCGTCATTTCAGTATTTGTTACCCCTTTCTCCCCAGCATGTTCTCCCTGTTTTTACTTAATTGTTTATTTTCTGTTATTATTCCTGCTATATATTATTGAACTGCACAGGTATTTGTTATTTGTCGTGTCCTAGCCTCGTCACTACTTCGCCGAGGTTAGGCTCGGCACTTACTCAGTACATGGGGTCGGTTGTACTGATGCTACACCTGCACTTATTTATGTTGTGCAGATCACGGTACCGGACCTTGTGGACACTGATCGAGGTCGTATCCTTCAGTCCACCGGAGACACTGAGGTAGTCCTGCAGGGGTCCGCAGGCCTTGGCGTCACCTACTAACTCATTTCTTTCATTTCTGTCTTTCTTTGTATTTCTGAGACAATTGTATTTGTTCATTCAAACCTTTGTTTTTAGCATTCTTAGATAGTCCGTGAAGTTGTGACACCAATTTTGGGGGTTTTGATTAAGGATTTTGTAATGCTATTTACCCGAGTTGTTTAGATTTCATATCTTCCGCACTTTTATTTATATTTGTTCTCGTATATCACTTTTCTTTTAAATGCTAAATAATAAGGAAATAAGTTATATTAACCGGAACGTTGGCTTGTCTAGCGGGTTCAACGTTAGACACCGTCACGGTACCGACGGTTGGATTTCGGGTCGTGACATTCACCTATAATTAATCAGACTCCTAAAAATTTCGAAGTAAAAGATTCTTTCCTCAACTTCTATAGAAGTAATTAAATCCTTTGATTTAAGGCACAAAAAATGGATTTGGAAGCCTTTTAAGGTGGATTGTATATATTTTGTAAACAAAACTTGTTTATGCCGGGTAATTAATTAAACATGAACATTAAGGGTAATAAACATGTATAGGAATGAAAAAAATATTATCCATTAAAAATGAATTGGATAATGAACTTTTTAAAAATGAGTCAAATATGGATAAAATTCATATTATACCCATTGAAATGGATAAATCATGAATTTAAGTTTCATATTTTTAGACTCATATTGGGAGAGTAGGAATTCTCCTAAAAATGATTATATTCAAGAAATCATAAATAATATTGTTATCCATAATAACCATATTATCCGCCGGTTAACCCATTTTTTATCCGCACTAAATATGGTCGGGTCAGATATTTTATCTATTTTTTATATTATCCGACCCGACCCGACCCATTCATACCCGACCCATTCATACCCGACCCGACCCGACCCATCCGTTTTCCATCCCGCAAGGCAACTTGACGAACTAGGGGCGGTGGGATTGAAGAGACCCATTCATACCCGACCCGACCCATCTGTTTTCCATCCCGCAAGGCAACTTGACGAACTAGGGGCGGTGGGATTGAAGATGTAGGTGATGTCCGAAGATCTCTGTTCACGGAGGAAACATAGGCAAGAATCCAGGTAATGTTCCACCACACAGAAGCTAGTAAACAAGGCCCCATGTTGTTTAAACATCCTTATTTTAGTTCATCCCATAAATTCCTATGCAATTAACCTAAAATCTTTAATATCACAAATGGAGCATATTAAGTAGTGTATCATAGGCCAACTTGTATCATTATTCTCTCTAATCACGGACTGCTAGTCATGTGATTTGCTTCCAAATCTGCCAGAGAAATTGTCAAACTCCCTTTATTATACTCTGTTGCAACTCCCAAAGCATTGACTATCCATTATAAACTACGCAAAGCATTACATCCATCTTAAACTGCAAGTAAATCTTCTTCAAGATCTAAGTTAGAATGAACAAACGAGTATTTTACTCGCAAATTGCAGAAAATTAAATATGACTTGATAAAGAAAAAGTTCTTGCCCTACTCTATAAGAGGCCACAAACATCACCATCTTGAGCTTCATAAACGGAGAACATGAGTAACCTAATAAACAAGTGGTTTTTCGCCATTGTGATACTCTTCCTAGCTGGTCTAACAGAGATCAAAGGAGGAGAACTTGTAACCTGCAATAACAGGAAAAGCAAATGCTTCCTGAAACGATTTTACTGCCCACCAGAATGCCCAACAACAAATCCAAGTCAACCAAACGCTAAAGTTTGCTATCTCAACTGTAATTCCCCCATGTGCATGCCTGAGTGCAGAAGTAAGAGCTTCTCTCGATATGTATGTTCTTTATCCTTGATCTTATTTCTTTTTTAATGTTATATTCACATGCATGCTTGATACTTACAGACAGGAAGGCGAATTGCAATCACCCTGGAGCAGCATGCATGGATCCTCGCTTCATTGGTGGAGATGGAATTGTCTTTTACTTCCATGGCAACAGCAATGAGCATTTCAGCTTAGTTTCAGACCTTAATCTCCAGATTAATGCTCGCTTCATTGGCCTTCGACCTGCTGGTAGACCCCGAGACTACACATGGATTCAAGCTCTTGGAATCCTCTTTGACACGCATGCTTTCTCTGTTGAGGCTACCAAGGCAGAGACTTGGGATGACAAAGTTGATCACCTGAAATTCTATTACGACGGAAAGGAGCTAGGCATACCAGAAGGCTATCCATCTACATGGGAATCCTCTGAAAGCAGCAGCATTAAGGTAGAAAGAACTTCAAGCAAGAACGGTGCTTTGATCACACTTTCAGAAGTTGCAGAAATTTCAGTTAATGTAGTACCTATTACAAAAGAAGATGACAGGATCCACAACTATCAGTTACCTTCTGATGACTGCTTCGCTCACCTGGACGTGCAGTTCAGATTCTATGGACTCTCGACGAAGGTTGAAGGTGTTCTTGGCCGAACTTACCAGCCAGACTTCAAGAATCCAGCAAAACTAGGTGTTGCGATGCCTGTAGTGGGAGGTGAAGACAAGTACAGAACTCCAACCCTTTTGTCTCCCAACTGTAACTCCTGTATCTTCTCTCCAGCTGGAGTTTTGGAAGAATCAGACCCACTAGTCATGGATTTTGGGGCTTTAGACTGTACTGGGGGATCAAGCAGCGGCCACGGAATAGTTTGCAGAAAATGAGGACTCTATTGGGATTTTGTTTCTTTTGTTTCAATTGAAAAAATTGTCACCTGCAGAAAATAAAAAGCTTTTTTGTTCCACCAATCTATGTCAAAGCATGGATTTCTAGTTTTATTTGGGCTTTTTGTATGATTATTATATAACCAAGTTTTTACCTCAAGGATACATGACTACAGATATGCCCTAGTTCAGAATTACAAATTGCATATGTATATAACACTTCAAAAAAGCTTAGAAAATGCTAGAACTGGATACATTAAAAGAGCGGCTAAGAACTTAAGCGTAAGAAATGGTTAGCATTAGCCCAATACTGCATCAAAGGAAATTATCGAAGCATATGATATGAAAGATCCAACAACAGATGAATCAGATTTCCCACATATTAATAACTACCAGATGTTTAAGATGTTGAGAAGCCTGCACCACAACTTCTATAGAGGATTAGTGTATGCAAAACAGAAAGATAATCTGTGTTCAACTGAACTGTTTCATAACCAAATTGGTAAAGCTCAGTCAAAGTCGATTCCCCAACATGGAGTTTATCTCATAACAACGATCAATTTAAGAGAGCATTATTGTTGTTTTTATGGAAACAAAAGCAGCAGTAAAAGCTTGACAAACTCAGCCACTATCAGAAGATAATTCAGCTAAAGTGCTGCAGCAATTGCTTAATATTGTTACTCTCTGAGTCACTGATTACAATGCTTTGACAATTTATAGTCATGGTATCTATGAGAAAAAGAAGGAAAAAAAACAGCTGTATCACCTATGTAATTGTTCAAACAAGGTTACAACTCTTAGTATTACAAAGACAAATTTCAATGGATGCCCAGCTCCACAAATCATTTACAGTACATACTCGAGCATTTTTATTCAGAAAAATTGACTCAAATACTATGAATGAAAAGATTTTTAAACGACATTAACTCTCTGTTGAAGCCATAAAATGAAAATTTTGGGATGTCAAATGGCTGAACCACATACACCAGAGACTGTTTCTTTTTACCTTCCCCGTGGGTTTACCAGCTGAGAGAAAACAGCACTAGTGGCAGCATCCTCTGCATCATCATCAGTTCCAGAGTTAATCCCTTCAATCATACTCACACTATTGTCGAATGGCTCAAGTGGTGTCAAAGGTATGCCGGGTATATGGTTTGTACTGTTATCATCGGGCTCCGCCAGAGCTGATGAGGTTTCCTCAAGCTGAAGAGCATATTCGAGATTCCACAGAACATCTCCCATTGAAGGTCTATCAACTCCATGCTCAGCCAAACACTTCTCCGCCGTCTCCCCAAACTTCTTAAGGGAGGCTGAAGTCACCTTCCCTGCAAGATTTGGGTCCATTATCTGATCCAACATGCCTTTCTTTTGCCAAGTCATGGCCCATTCCGCTATATTGACTTGTTCCCGTGGTAGGACTGGATTCAGTGCAGGTCGGGTGCACAACACTTCCATTAGGACAACACCAAATGAATAAACATCTGATTTCTCTGTAAGCTGCTGTCTTCTAAAGTATTCAGGATCCAGGTATCCAAAGCTACCTTTAACAGCAGTACTGACGTGGGTCTGATCAAGAGCTGGTCCCGTTTTAGAGAGACCAAAATCGGCAACTTTGGCTACAAAATTCTCATCCAAGAGTATATTTGTAGTTTTCACATCACGGTGAATGATGCTTTGGGATGCACCAGTGTGTAGGTAATGCAGCCCCCTTGCAGCACCTATACAAATCTCAAGACGCTGCTTCCATGAGAGAGGTGGAAGATCCGTTCCATAAAGATGACTTCGGAGAGGTCCATTAGCCATGTATTCATAAACCAATATCATTTCTGATCTTTCATCACAATAGCCAATCAAAGACACAAGATGGCGGTGGCGAAGTTTGGACAACATTTCAATCTCTGTTCGAAATTCAGCTAGACCTTGTTCAGATCTCGGGTTGCCTCTTTTGACAGCAAGCCTTGTCCCATCTTCTAGTGTTCCCTTGTAGACTCTACCAAAACCACCAACACCAAGAAGCAAGCTTTCGTCAAATTTATTCGTAGCATCCATTATTTCTTGGAAACTGAAGAATCGACCGAGATTGGCTGAAACTAAGGAGATACAGCTAGCTGTTCCACTCTTTTGAGAAGTTGTAGACATCTTTGTCAAAGTTAAAGAGTTTCCATACAGCGGAAGAGGAAGCCATGGGTGCCCCTGCCCCTGTTGAGAGGTCTTTGATCTGCGGGCTACCAAGCAGCAATAACACAACCCAATAATTGCTAATGCAGCTGATGCTCCAACAGCAGACCCGATTATAACACCTTTTTTGTTCTTTTTGTGATGCATCACAAGTAAAGTCTCGACAGACGAAACCCCACTCAAGCTTCTAGCTGCATTGCTGATCTTCATGATTTCCAATCCGTTCATAATCGCATTGATCCAATCGGCTCCTGTGTCTGGACCAACACTGACTGTCAGAACACCTGAATTCGTTGTGGAGTTGGAGACAAAGTCCTTGTAATACGGTACCTCCAAGTTACCAGCTGAATTTGACAAGTCTAGGTCCAGTAAAGCAATGTCATCATTTATATACAGGTTAAAAAGTAGAGTATTCATGGATTTGCTCACGATATCACAAAAATGTACACGGACGAAATACATGAAGTTCGGATCAACTGGGAACTCCCATGTAATATTGAAATTCCCATCGGCAGTATTAGCATCTCCCATGGTTTCAGCAGTAGCATAAACCCAATTTGGTGCTATTTCAGGACGGATGGTATCTGGATATTTTATGCTTGAAGGATTAACTGAAGCATTGACCGCAGAGCTGTTGACGTGCAGGTACTTCACGTCATTCTCCCATGTTCTCCCTAAGGTATCATTCTGCGCAGTAACCAAAGGACCGCCCATGTTTAGCCGATAAACAGTCTCAAAGGCTAGTTCAGAAAGACCATTGAAAGGGGCTGGTGGAGATACAGCAACAGCTTGTTCAGGAATCAACTCATCAGGCACTGATACAACTTCAATCGCATTAATAAATGCGACGGAGTTATTTGAAGGGATTAAAGCAATAGTCAAGCTATCTGAAGTGACATTGACTGTATACTCCTTAAAAAGGTATTTACCTCTATACTTAATGAAACTGAAATTATTCAACAGAACAAAGTTTTCAGTGACCACAGTGATTGAGGCAGATGTTAAGTTATGGCCAGGAATAGGATAGAAATAAAGGCGAACCCAGTGTCGCCCTTGTTGATGAATATCAAACTTGTAAGATGTTGTAGTGTGGAAAATTCTAACAGATTGGTAAATTGAAAATGGGGCAGTGGAATTGGATGTAGAAGCAATAGAATTTTCTGGACTTTCTAAAACAACTGAAGAATGGGTTGTATCTGGAACAAAAATCTGGCCAAGAAAGGTTACATTTTTGGAAGATCCACAAGCAAGCAAATAGTTATCAGCTGGAGTATATGCAGCATTGGATTCTTGAATTAAATAACTGGACACTACAATAACTAGAACAAAAATCACCATTTCAACAAGCTACTGCTAAACACCAGAATGAAGAATTTTAACTAGTGATTTTGCAAACCATCAATACTAGGACTTGAATTTCCCAAAAAGCCCTCAATCTCACAATAATTCAAGAATCATAGATCTATCTGGTACTACCCTTACCTCATTCTAAGAGCTAACAACTTGAAAATTTGAAATGGGTGTGAAGCAAAAAAAAAAGTATACCTCAAATGCCACCATGAAAACACAATGAAGTAGAGCTTTTTTAGTGCAAGTTCAACAGCTCTTTACAGGCTGTTGAAGTGTTGATTAGGCTGTCATTTTTACAGAGATATAGCAAAAGGGAAAAATGGGGGCCCCACAGAAGACCTGCATATTATACCTCTTTCAACCTCCGAGTTGCAACAGCTGTTTTTCAAGGGACATTTTGGTTTGGTTTTGATACTCAGTATCTTTTGTAAAATGTAAAATATTATAGCAGAAAATGCTATGAAACTTCTGTAAGTGATCATTTATAATTTATCTATCTGTGCCAGGTTCCGCTTTGCATGGAATTTTTTATTTTATTATTTTTTATAATGCAATAGTAGATATAATGATTGAAAGGGATAAAAAGAAAACGAGGTGTAATATTGATGTGATTTTAATGATTAAAAGTGATAAAAGAAACATATTAAAAGCTTAATATTAATGTTCATTTAGGTAAAAACATATAAAACAATAGAAACAAAGATTCATATTGAGATAACAATTAGTAGGAATTTACTTTAAGTGTTTGTTTGATCAAAAAGTTTTAAGCCTTTTTATTAAACTAATTTAATAAGAAGATAACGGATGAATCTTAGTTAAGTTTGAATATATCGATGATATGGGACCGTGTCTAATATCAATGAATGCAAAGTAAATGTTCAATGATTTTTAATGATTGTGGTGATAAAAGCATGCAATAAATGTAATAAGAAGGAATTTGTCACCCAAATATTAGGTGAGTTGGATGATTCCTTCTTCTGACAATATCGTGTGACAATAAAATATGAAGATAGGCAAGGAATTCTTGGATCTTGTAAATAAAAGAGGTATATTCAACAATGTAATCGACAGACAAGACAAGCTTTTTGTAGATTCTTGATAGTCAAACGCCTTTACAATATGTTTTTATCAGAATAGTGAAGATCCCTTTTTTGTTTCCTATCTTCCTATTTATAAGGGATATTCCTAGAAAACTCTAAAAAAGCACAATTGGAGGAATATTAAATGAAATATTCCTTTTCATAATTCCAAAACTATTCTAGTCGTTGCTGCTATTTACTTTTACTCGACCTCGACATTGGTCTCTCTCTTAGCGGCTCCGTTAAGCCGTGCACGACTTCGACCTCGGCCACAGCTCATCCGTTTATATCTACGAAATTCAACTTAATTTTGATCCATACACTATTATTACAGTTAAATGATATATGATATTAGTCAGGAGTGCTTTTATTCTAGATATGTTGTACGGATAAATGCAAGATTTGTAGCGCTTATTAGCTATACATTGCAGAGATTTAGGTATTAACCAATTTAGGTATTAGTTAATTCAAGTATAAGGTATAGCTACTTTGTGTTTGTTGGTAAATTGAAGTACTAGCTAAATTTGAGATACGTAAAAGTTATAATGATACTTGTTATATCGAAAACGAAAATGATAAGTAACAAAGTATAAGTAGTACCAAAGTTTGTTATTTTTCACTTCATATACAATATATGAAACTTTATTATATTAAGCCTTAAGTTTAGTGTAGCTTAATTTTAAGCTTTGTGTAGCTTAAAGAGGGTGAATGGGAAATGAAGGGAAAATGAAATATTTTAGTTTCCCTCCTTGGCAAAGGAACATTGTCCCATATTGAAGGAAGAAAAGACTTTTGATGGGTATATATACAATTGCTCTTCTTCTAGCTCTTAAAGAGTTGAGAAGAAGGCAAGCCTCATGCCGTCGTCGTCGCTCGCTCGGCTTCGGCTTCGGATTTGGCCAAAGTTTGATTGATTAATCTTTTTGGACAAAATTCCTTTCGATAATTTAATTAATTAACGAAAATTCAATCCGGAATAACCCATGACCCACAACCCGGTTCAGTTTTAAATCCGTTTTCTAATTTTTTTCCCGCAATATTCCCACATGTTCCAACAGTTATGGCTGTTCTGAAAGGTTGCAAACCTTTTCAGAATCAGTGCCAAATGATTTATAAATATGCCTTGAATCCCAGAATTTTTACTTACTAAATTTTCTGATTATCTTCTTCTTCTTCTTCTTCTTCTGCACAATATTTTCCAGTGTATTTTACGACCATTGAGTGGTTCGCCGTTCACTGGAGTTTTTGGTACCAATACGCTAGTGAGTTAAATCGTTCTATCTTGGGAGGATAATATTCCAACACTTCGGGTACTTGAGGGGAATAATTTCCTTAAGGACACACTGTGCATTTTGTGAGCTCGATTTATTCCTATATTGTTTTCCAAAATTTACTTCGTTAAAATAGTGTTACTAACTTTCTGTTTCTGTTTATATTTCAGAAAGTTTAATGGTTTAGTTGCGTATTACAGCAATACAGATTGAATAACAATCTTAAGGAAATTATTTTATTATATTCTGTATTCTGTCTGTGGAGATTAAAACATGTGTGGTTTTCTACTCCTTCTGAAATTTACTATTCTGATTTGAAGATTTAAAAACTTCATCAGAGTATTGAAATTCAGAAAACAATTTGAAGAACATAAAAACTTCATCGTTTTCTGTGAAACAGCATATAAAAACTTCGGTTTTTATTTATCATACGTATTGTTTATTGATTACAGTATTGTTTACTGTTCTGGGTTTGCCATTAATTGAACTCTTCTGTTGTTGATAGTGAAAAATGGCAATTGATAACGAAAATCCTTCTGCGACTGTTGCTGCAACGATGATAGCCTCGTCGAGCCACACTATTGTTCCTCTGGCCGAGAAACCGGGGAAATTTTTTGGAGCCAACTTCAAAGGATGGCACCACAGGGTGTTCTTCTGGCTTACCACACTTGGTATGCAGAAACTCACTAGTGAAGAGACTCCGGTGCCAGTTGCAGATATGTCGGACAATGAGAAATTCATGATTGTTGAGGCGTGTAAGCAGGCAGATTTTCTTTGCAAAGGCTATATCTTATTCACTTTAGAGGATGACTTGTACAATGTGTACAGTGCGATGAATACTTCGAAAGAATTATGGGACGCACTTGAGAAGAAGTACAAGACGGAAGATGCATGCTTGAAGAAGTTCGTGGTTGCCAAGTTTCTACACTATAAAATGATAGGCAACAAAACTGTGGGAACTCAAGTTCAGGAGCTTCAACTTATTTTTCACGACCTTATTCTTGAAGGTATGGTCGTGAATGAAGCATTTCAAGTGGCTGCAATGATTGAAAAATTGCCTCCTTCGTGGAGAGATTTCAAGAACTATCTTAAGCACAAGCGCAAAGGAATGAAGTTGGAAGATCTTGTGATACGTCTCGAGATTGAGGAAGACAACAAAACAACCGAGAAGAAGTCTCGTGGAAATTCAATGATCATGGAAGCTAATATCGTTGAGGAGACTTCTCCAAAAAGTAAGAAGAGGAAGAGGTCTTTTGGACAAACTAAGGAGCAGAACAAAAAGACTGCTATAATTGTGGAAGAGTTGGTCATAAAGTCCCTGATTGTCGTCTCCCGAAAAAGGATAAGAAGAAGGGACATGCCAACATAGTGGAGAAGAATGATTACATTGATGATCTTTGTGCAATGCTCAACCTAGTTGGAAATACGAAGGAGTGGTGGATTGACTCTGGAGCCACTCGACATGTTTGTGTTGTCAAAGAAGCATTTGCGACTTACTCTACTGCTGGTTCCGAAGAAGAGATTTCCATGGGAAATAATGCAACAACCAAGATTGAAGGTTATGGGAAGATATTCTTGAAGATGGCTTCCGACAAGGTGTTAACGCTCAACAATGTTCTTCATGTTCCTACTATTAGGAAGAATTTAGTTTCTACTTCTTTACTTGTGAAGAATGAATTCAAATGTGTATTTGTTTCTGATAAAGTTGTTGTAAGCAAGAATAAAATGTATGTTGGAAAAGGCTACCTCACGGAGGGCCTTTTCAAACTCAATGTAATGGTTGTTGACAATATGAATAAAATTTCAACTTCTTCTTATTTATTGGAGTCAAATGATTTATGGCATATTCGGTTAGGACATGTCAAGTATAAAACCTTGCGGAAGTTAATTAATTTAGAAGTATTGCCTAAATTAGAATGTAATAAATCAAAATGTCAAATATGTGTTGAATCTAAGTTTGTAAAACATCCTTATAAGTATATTGAAAGGAATTCAAATCCTTTAGACTTAATTCATACTGACATTTGCGATATGAAGTTGACACCATCTCGAGGTGGGAAAAAGTATTTTATTACTTTTATTGATGATTGCACTCGATATTGTTATGTTTATTTGCTTAATAGTAAGTATGAAGCAGTTGAAGTATTTAAGCAATACAAGAATGAAGTGGAGAATCAATTGAATAAAAATATCAAAATAATTAGAAGTGATAGAGGTGGAAAATACGAATCTCCATTTGCAGAAATATGTTCGGAATATGGAATTATCCATCAAATTACTGCACCTTACACACCTCAATCCAACGGGGTTGCGAAAAGTAAAAATTGGACATTAAAGGAAATGATGAATTCTTTATTATAAGTTTCGGATTACCGCAGAGTTTGTGGGAGGAAGCTATCCTTACAGCTAACCAAATACTCTCCAGAGTACCCCATAACAAAACACAATCTATTCCATATAAAAAATGGAAACGAAGAAAACCCAACTTGAAATATCTCAAAGTGTTGGGTTGTCCAGCAAAGGTACAAGTTTCTTTACCTAAAAGGGTTAAAATCTGACCAAAAACTGTAGATTGCGTTTTCATTGGATATGCTACAAACAGTAAAGCATGTTAGTTTCTAGTCCATAAATCCGATAATCCCGATATTCATGTTAATACGGTAATGGAATCAGATAATGTTGAATTCTTTGAAAGCATCTATCCGTATAAAACTGAATGTGAGTCTTTAAGTGAAAGACCTAAACAACCTCGGGAAGAACCAAAGGAAAAATACTCCACGTGTAGAAGATCCAAGGCGTAGCAAACATCAAAGAACATCTACTTCCTTTGGACCAGGTTTTGTGACATTCTTGCTTGAAAATGAACCTCAAACTTTTAAAGAAGCTATGTCATCTTCTGATTCAACGTTTTGGAAAGAGGCAGTCAATAGTGAGATTCAATCAATTTTGGATAACCATATATGGGAATTATTTGATCTTCCTCCGAGAAATAAGCCTTTATGTTCGAAATGGATCTTTAAACGGAAAATGAAAACTGATGGCACTATTGACAAATATAAGGCAAGACTTGTTGTCAAAGGTTATAGACAAAAGGAAGGCCTTGATTACTTTGACACTTACTCGCCAGTAATGAGGATACTATCTATTAGGGTGTTAGTGGCACTTGCGGCCGTGTATGATCTTGAAATTCATCAAATGGATTAAAGTTGTCCAACGGGACGTTCCGGTCCCGTCCCGTCCCACTTAATTCTAAACGGGATGGGCCTATGTTAAACGGGACACGGGATGGGACGGGACGGCCATTTCGTCCCGTTTCATCCTGTCCCGTCCCGTCCCACTTAATTCTAAACGGGATGGGCCTATGTTAAACGGGACACGGGATGGGACGGGACGGCCATTTCGTCCCGTTTCATCCTGTCCCGTCCCGTCCCGCCTGTCCCGTCCCATTCCGTCGCGCCTGTCCCATCCCGTCACGCCTTTTTTTTTTTAATTCTAGCCGTTGGGCAACGACTCTAATTGCAAAAATAGTCGTTCCCAACGGCCAAAAACTTTTAATATACACCCTAAGTTTATTAAATTACACTTTGGCCTTATCTTCTACTATAAATACCCCCATCCTTCTTCATTTTTTCCCACAAAAATTAATCATTCTCTCTCAAATCTCTTACATTCTATCTATATTATTCTCTCAACTTACTATCAAGATTCAAGTGATAAGTTTCAAATATTTGGGTAATTTTTTGGAGCAACTTTCAAGCTTCAAGTTAATTCATCAATTATTTGGAATAATATTTTGGGGAATTTCTTCAACTTTCAATATTAATCACGGTGCACTCGTTCCATCTCCTAGAGATTTCCGTATTATTTAGAGATTGGATTAATTCCGAAAGAAGAAATCTTGATTTTGAAAAATTAACCACTAGGGAAGAAGAAGAATACAATGAGATACTTAGCACTGGGAGCAATGACGACATGTAACTCATGGAACATCAATCAACATTGCCAATTCCAGAACAATGTCCGAGAGAAATTATAGATAAGTTACAACGAAGTTATATAGGAGCTTACAAATATTAGTATGATAAGTTGTAATTGGCTAATAAGAGGCCTAGTTCAAACAAAACCCTTCCTAGAAAGTGGCTGCGTAGATTAGGTGTTATTCAAAAGAATTATATTTGTATGTTGGATTTGAAAGTTCTATTAATATACTAAAATCCTTTAAGCGTTGAATTTTTTTTTATGAATTGTCTTACACTCTTACTTAGTTACTTAATGGCTTGAAATTATATTAAACAAATTATAACTCTATTATATAATTATAATTACTAGAATATTTCATTATAAGTCTTTTGTTTTAATTTTTTATAATTCTTTACTTAGTTTTCTAATTTCGGTTTAAGTTTTAAATTTATTAAATGAGTAAAAAAACTAGTTGTTGCAAACTTTAAAGACTTAGTCATTATCAAAAGAATAGTCGTTGCCAAACTTAATGCTTAAATAATTTTTTTTTCTAAAAGGGCACTTTTCGTCCCGCGATCCCGTCCCGTTTCGTCATGTCCCATTCCGTTTAATAGCGGGACGGGACGAGACTGCCATTTCGTCCCGTTTGTCCCGTCCCGTTAATTTCGTCACGTCCCGTTGTACAACCATAAAATGGATGTTAAAACAACTTTCTTAAATGGAGAATTGGAGGAAGAGATTTACATGGAACAACCTGAGGGTTTTGTGGTTCCTGGTAAAGAAAAGAAAGTGTGCAAACTTGTTAAGTCGCTTTAAGGACTTAAACAAGCACTCAAACAATGGCATGCCAAATTTGACCAAACAATGTTGGCAAGTGGGTTTAAAATCAACGAGTGCGACAAATGTGTTTACATTTAAAACACTCCAGGTCATGAAGTCATTGTTTGTTTATATGTTGATGACATGTTGATAATGAGCAAAAGTATGGCAGATATAAATGCTACAAAGCGCATGCTGGCTAGCAAATTCGACATGAAAGACTTAGGAGTTGCTGATGTGATCTTAGGAATCAGAATTCACAAGACTCCACAAGGTCTAGCATTATCACAGTCTCACTACATAAAAAAGGTACTTGACAAGTTCAAGTATTTGGATTTCAAAATTGCCAAGATTCCAATTGATGTGAGTTACGCACTTCAAAAGAATGAAGGTGAAAGTGACTCACAACTGGACTATGCAAGAGTATTGGGAAGTTTGATGTATATAATGAATTGTACGTGACCAGATATAGCATGTGCTATTAGCAAACTGAATCGATTTACAAGTAATCTCAATCAAATACATTGGAAACGAGCTTTAGGGTATCTGAAACATACCCAAAACTATGCTTTGCATTATAACAAATATCCCTATGTGATCGAGGGATATAGTGATGCAAATTAGATCACCGGATCATATGAAGTTAAATCCACGAGTGGATATGTTTTTACAATTGGGGGTGGAGCAGTGTCTTGGAAATTATCCAAACAAATGTGCATCGCCCGTTCTATAATGGAATCTGAATTCATAGCTTTAGATAAGGTCGGTGAGGAAGTTGAATGGCTCCGGAATTTCTTGGAAGATATTCCATTTTGGCCCAAACCTTTGGCACCTATTTGTATACATTGTGATAGTCAAACGACAATAGGTAGGGCAGGGAGCGTTATGTATAACGAAAAATATCGTCATATACGACGAAGACACAATACCGTTAGATAACTACTCTCTAATGGTGTTATCACAATTGACTACGTAAAGTCAAAAGATAACGTGTTGGATCCACTTACAAAAGGCCTATCTAGAGAGGCAGTTGAAAGATCATCAAAGGGAATGGGGTTAAGGCCTAGGACAAGTCATCATGGCGGTAACTCTACCTAGCAGACTGGAGATCCCAAGAGATAGGTTCAAAGAGATCAAACAAAGTTATGAATGATGGTTCAATATTGTCAAATAACTCAACACATTCTCGCGATGAAAACAATGTTCAAAAATCGAGGTAAAGCATTAAGGCTTTTTGATGAGTCAATAAAGCTTAAAGCTTTTTAATTATTTGCTAAGTCTGGCAGGATATGACCAGATAGTGTGTCTTTAGGATTACACGTTTAGGAACACCTATGTGAGTGTGAAGTGTAAGCCGCTTCAAGGAGAATGAAAGTAAAGGCCCATTCTCTAAGCACCCATGAAACCAGGCGGTGTTTATGACTGAAATGGACACAACCGTGAGAACCATAGATGGTTAAGGATTGATTGTGTGACTTATATTGTCTAGGTATACAACAAAGCTCGACGGTTCAAATATATTAAATCTACCGATTGACCGAGTATATCTGATATAAGTTCACTACGAAAAGTTCAAAGGGAAACCTACTTATCCATATGCAATTAATTCTTGCATGTAAAACATATATGCGTCTGTGCATTCCTTTATTTTATAGCCACTCCCCATTCATGTGGGGGATTGTTGGGCTTTAAGCTTAGTGTAGTTTAATTTTAAGCTTGGTGTAGCTTAAAGAGGGTGAATGAGAAATGGAGGGAAAATGAAATATTTGAGTTTCCTCCTTGGCAAAGCGACATTGTCCCATATTGGAGGAAGAAAAGACTTTTGATGGTTATATATATATAATTTCTCTTCTTCTAGCTCTTAAAGAGTTGAGAAGAAGGCAAACCTCGCGTCGTCGTCGTCGCTCGCTCGGCTCGGCTTCGGCTTCGGATTTGGATTTGGTCAAAGATTGATTGATTAATCTTTTTGGACAAAATTCCTTTCGATTAATTAATTAATTAATTAACAAAAATTAAATCCGGAATAACCCATGACCCGCGACCCGGTTCAGTTTAAAATCCATTTTCTATTTATTTTTTTCCCGTAATATTCTCACCTGTTCCAACAACTATGGTTGTTCTGAAAGGTTGCAAACCTTTTCCGAATCAGTGCCAAATGGTCTATAAATATGCCTTGAATCCCAGAGTTTTTACTTAGTAAATTTTATGATTATCTTTTTCTTCTTCTTCTGCACAATATTTTTCAGTGTGTTTTACGACCATTGAGTGGTTCGCCGTTCACCGGAGTTTTTGGTACTAATACGCTGGTGAGTTAAATCGTTTTATCATGAGGATAATATTCCAACACATCGGGTAGTTGAGGGAAATAATTTCCTTAAGGACACACTATACATTCAGTGTGCTCAATTTATTCCTATACTGTTTTTCAGAATTTATTTCGTTAAACTAGTGTTACTAACTTTATGTTTCTGTTTATATTTCAGAAAGTTTAATGGTTTAGTTGTTTATTATAACAATACAGATTGAATAACATATAACTCTCCCTAATCAAGTTTTAACTTAATTACATGAGCATATATAATTTACCAATTATATACAAATTAGTTTTAAATGAGTATCTCTTTATATTAGGAATTGAATTAGGAATCCTCATCCCTGCACGCGCTCTGTCTCCGTCTCTCTTTCTCTCTCTCTCTCCATCTCTTTCTCTCCTTCTCTGTTCTTTCCCCAACTTTCTTCCTTCATTTTTCTCTACTTTTCATCCTTTATTTTCCAAGAAATTCATCAATGAATTTCAATTGTTATAATATAGAGTTTTAACTTAGCAATTTCCTTTCATGTTGCATAATTGGTGTCCGAATTGAAATTAAACAATCAATAAATTTTGAACGCATCTGATTCTTCATCATTGACAACCATTAAAAAGCTCCGAAGAAGCTTTGAATTCGATTTGAATTTTCAAAAACTATTTTTTGTTTGGACTAGGCGTTGTTGCAAAGAATTGAAAATATTTTTGGAGTTTATATCTCAATTTTGAGGGTATTTGGCGAAGATTATAATTGATTTTAGCTGAATTTCAGATTTAAACTCGGAGAAGAAGAAGAAGAAGACATGCCATACGATATACTTACGAATTTGTATTAAAGTTGTATTATCGTTGTATTTAAATCGTATTATGTTGTAGTTATATATTTTTTATTTGAATATTGTATGAAAGTTGAAAGATAGTTGTACAATGTATTAATCATTCTATGAAATTTGTATTTAAGTTATAAATACTATCTTTTTACATAAAGCTGTTGATATGTATCAAAATTATGTTAAGAAAGGAATTTGTTATTGAAATTTCCGAGAAGAAGAAGAACACACCAAATACAAAATATATACAAATCATGTACAAAATACATACAAAAGACATATTATATAAAATTTGTATGAAAATTATATTTAAGTTGTATGATGTTGTAGTTGTATTTAACCAGGTAAAAACAATATATGAAAATTGTAGATAAGTTATAAAAAGTTGTTTACTAGTATATACTTAGTCGTATAAAATATATTTTTAGTTTATATATTGTTATAGAAGTATCAAATTTGTATTGAAATTAAAATATTCTAGCATTCAATTTGTCTCGTTTAGGTTCCAAATAAAGCCATCGGTAGCTCACTAAAAATTTCTTTTATAGTTTTCGAAGGCATGTATACCCTCCAAATACAAATATAAATACATAGACGATAATCGCAATGATTACTGTGGGTGAAAATTATTACGACCACGAGTTATGATCGCACCCTTGCATTAATTCGAAGGAATAATTTAGGATACAAGAATACTTTTGAGCATTTAAAACAAATTCTTTCGACTTTTTCTTTGTTTCAGAAAAGCCAAAACTTATTTGTGATTCGTTCCTTTCATTATCGTCCATACATAGAAGAAGTGATTCTTAAATAAATTCTTTCCTCCTTTTCATTTTACACAAATATTACAGTTAAGGCACTATGGGGAAGAGGAGAGGAGAAAAAAAAAGGAAAATGGTATAACTAAATCCCTAGTTTAAGGCAGTAATAATGGATTACATATGGAGAGAGGCGGCAGAGAATAGAGAAGAGGAGAAGAGAGAAAAAGAAAAAAAAAGGTGTAACTGTACAGGGTGAAATATGATATGACACGTGGTTGTCTAAAGGAAGAACACGTGGGACACAGGACGGGTATGGCCGAAGACCGAACGCAGCCATCCGCTTGTCACCGAAAAGGAAATGTTCATAAAGGTGTATTAAATACTCTGCGCCCGGTAGCATTTAGTAGGGAGTATTCTGCAGCATTAAGAGCGACGGTCCATTACAGAGAATTTGACATTTATGTTCACCGTTACATCTTCATTAATTACCCTCATAATTAACATTAAAGAAGGACACGATCATAAGACCTCCTTCCTAGACATAGCTATAAATAGTGATATCAGTTTTCGTTATAAAGAACACTAATATTCTAGTTAAACTTATATTACATTCTATACAAAGCTTAATACAATCTTACTTTCTTGCTTGTTGATCTCATCTACGTGTCCAGAAACCTTGTTCCCAAGATTGTCTATCTCTGTTATTTTATCTATATTTCAAGGCTAAGTATTATACATCTTTTCAATTAATGCATTATTTCAAAATCAAATTAGTTTGCTTATCTAGAACCACGTATGAATTTAATATGCTGAATAAAGTAAAATAAAGATAAAGATTTATAAAGCAGCTTGGAAGTATCGGAGATTAAGATTTAATTGATTAAAGTAAAGAATGTGTAATTATTAGGAGAAGTGGTGATATAGTTGGAATACCTTAAAATGTGTATGTGCGTGTATACGGTATAATCTGTGAGGAACCTTGCTGGGGGACCAAGACTAACTGGGACCTGCTTCTACGCGGCTTTAAGATACGGAGGAGACAACTATTAACGGCATAGCTCTGTTACCGTCACGTCGCCTGGCCGTTTGAGTTTTTGTTCTGTAGTTTTGCGGAGTAACATATCACTTGGCAACTGACGGCGTTGCTTAACATGTGAAGATGGACGGAGAATTAGTGACGGAATCTTGACTTTGTGGAGGTTAGACGTTACAAGCGTTATTCTATTTTGGGTCTTAAGCTATCAAACCTTTTTTTCTAATAACCGCCGCATTGGTGCACATGGCTGCGAACACTAATGTCCCCACCTGCTACCCTTTTTTATAAGGTTAGTTTAATATTCTTTTCGGCTTTGACGTGCTAACAGTATTATTCCTCTTCACGATTTTGCAACTCTCCCAAAGAGGGATTTTTTTTTACCATTTTGAATTATTAGAAATTCTTATGTTAACATAATTTACGGACAACTCTGCTTTTGATTAAAATTGTACCAAAAAACACTGTCTAAGTTTGGTTTTAGTAATAATAAACCAAAAGCAAGTTGAAAAAAGTGAGTGACAATGTTGAAAAGTATTTGAGACAATTTCTCGACAGTTTAGGCTGGAAAAGCGCTACGGATTGGAAAGAAATTCCAAAAACTAAACTCTTGAATTGTGGTGTTTTTCTTCCCTTTTCAAAGAACAAAGAGCGCATGAAAACCTTAGCTCGAGGTCAAGGTCTCGTAACGCCTTTTCATCTTCTTCCTTTCCTATTTTTGCTGTTCACATGTCTATCGCTTTCCACAGAAGTTTAAAAATAAAACAACCTCTTTCTTGTGCCCCTCTTGGAGCCTTTTTGGATCGGCTTAAAAAAATTAATTTTTTTACAGAAATAGCTTTTAAATCAAAAAGTAATAAATTAGAGCTGCCCAACTTATTGCTTTTGATTTATTTTAAGTATTTTATAGCTTTATCAAACACTAAAAAAAAACTAAAAAAAAACTTAAAAACTGCTTTGACCACCTTAAAAGCCAATCTAAACACCCTCTTATTCTTATTTTTTCCGTGAGCCCCTCTTATTCTAATCTTATATACTACTTCCTCCGGTAAAAAATAAGTGATTTTTTGGCTTTATATTTGTGGTCCAAAATAATTAGTTTTTCTGGATTTTAAGAATGAATTAATTCTTTTTTTCCTACATTATCGTTGGAGTAAATAGTGTTGGAGAATAGCTAGGAGTGTTTATGTAAGATTATAAAAGTTAATATGATCAATTTTATTGCTAATTAATACTAAAATTTAAATTTTTTAATTTGTATAAAAACATCTAGAAAATCACTTATTTTAGACGGTAGGAGTATTAGACAGTCTTTTTATTCAGTTTTTACTGGCTTTAAATCGTCTAAAAGAAAGCAACAAAATTTGAAGAAAATGGGAATCTTCCTAGTTCTGCTTTAAGCAGCCTAATTTTATGCCACGTCCTTACCACACGTGGTACCTTTCCTTGAGTAATTGCCTGGTTCTCAATTTGGCATGTAGACACTAAACAGTGATAAGTACTATTTCTACATAGGGATGATCATAAAAACTCAAAAAATCGAATCAAATCAAAAATTAAATTAAATTAATAAAAAAGGTTGATACTTTTTGGTTTGATTTGGTTTTGATTTTGAATTTTAAACATCGATCAAATTTTGTTTGGTTTTGGTTTTGGTTTTGGTTTTGGTTTTGGTTTTAATAAAAAAATAACCGAACCAAACCAACTATAGGAGTAGCTATTTCAAAATTTATTATTACACCTATATATATGTATATATTTATACAAAATTTCAAAAAAAATATGGTGAATGTTAATCATTTGCACTTTTTGTACAATTCTTTACCTTTATATTCTAGTTTTGATTGGTAGTTTTCTTTTGTTAAGTATAAGAATCCATTTCATGTTTTAAAAAAAATATTTTTAATTGAGTCCTTAAATTATTCATCACTATTTGATTCAATTATCATCAATATATTTTAGTAAATAATAGATTTCTCAAAGGACAATTGATTTGATAGTGTCACGTTGAAAATGTGGTTGCTGGAATATGTGTTTTGTAGTTATGTCTTATATTTAAGAAAAAATCGACAAATAACCGAAAAATTGAAAAACCGACATAAACCGAATCGAGAAAAACCGACTTAATTGGTTTGGTTTGGTTCAAATATTTGAAAAACCGACTTACTTGGTTTGATTTCTTTTTAGAGAAAAATCGATCCAAACTGAACCATGAACACCCTTACCTACCATTTCATTTCTTCGATACTTCTTACCGTTTAAGTTGGAGCTTGGATATAAAAACTACTACTGTACTATTGATGCTAGGTTATTGTGAGCACGTGATTTTTATCTACCATATAATCCTACAAAAAACTCAATAAATTAATTTGTTTTATAAATTTTCGTTGAATTTTAGTGCTATTTGTGAATTTATACATTATGTAGCCATAATTCATCCTGTAAATCTATAAATATTAAAATTGTGAATCCTGTATTTCTGTTTGTATTCTTTGATTTCATTAATCTAGTGATGTTTAACGGAATTGTATAGAAGTCCTTCTTTCCCAAGTATCCAAATTAAGATGGCCTAAAGTGATTAATTCGGGGCTAAATTTGGCCATAGCCCGATCTCATAACTTGACTTAGAATTTCGATCTTAGATATAATGATCTTCAAATACCTCCCATAAATTAGTTATTTAATGCCTTGAACTTAGAAAATAAATCAATCATCGGAGTATACGTTTTACGTAACTTTGAATGAAAACAATTAAAATATACCTTTTTTTTCAAATTGTGTATACGTTTACGTAACACAAATAAAGACTAAAATGAACACTCGTAGAGACACTTTTAGAAACAAGTTCGCTTAAAATTATCGGAATTGCGCACACGCCCGCGTGACGTGATTCCGGTTTCTTTTTGACAACAAAACAAAAACACGCGCTTACGCAACTTTATTATCTCCTTGAATGAGTTCAGTGTCGAGAATTATGTACACGTCCGCGTGACATGATTTTTGACACATTTAAAACTCTACGGGTTATGCATACATGACTCGTCTCAAAATAACTCCGGGAATACAAAAGAATAATAAAAGCGGTAAAGAATATAAAAATGCACATAGGTATAAAAGCAGTAATTAAATAATTTAGGCCAAGTTTAATCATTAAGTGACCGTGCTAGAATCACGAAACTCGGGAATGCGTAACACCTTCTCCCGGATTAACAGAAATCCTTACCCGGATTTCTGGTTCGCATACAATTTAAACGGAGTCAAAATTTCTCGGTTTTGGGATTTCTAATAAATAAATGGTGTCCCGGAACACCGCAAAAATCCTGGTGGCGACTCTGAATAAATCAAATAAATCCCAAAAATCGAATAATGTCACTTAAAGTGAAAAAACTCCCTTATTACCCTTACCCGGTGAAAAAGGAGGCGTGACAGTTATAATTACGTATTTTTATCGCTTATTACACTCTAGTTTACTACATTTTAATTGAGTTTGAGTTTTAATTACTAGTGTTTGTACTAATTGTGTGTTTTATGCCTTGTAGGAGTGATTCTGAGCTATATAGATGTTATGTAATGAATTCAAGTGATTTGGAGATTTGGAGTCTGAGTAAAAGCCCAAGGAATTAAGCATGGATCGTGTTCAGGGGTCAAATTTGATAGTTAAGAACAAACGAAGACTCGAGTAGTCATATTGCACATTGTTTAGTAAAATGGAAATAACGTTTTTCTCCGTACTCCATTTGGGATATATAGTACATGGTTGGACAGATAACTCAAAGGGTTACAACTTTCGTGTTTTATGTTATTCCAAATTCCAAACGGAACAGGGTGAAAAATACGGTCGAAATCGGGGACCTGACGCGAACTGAGAGTCTGAGACGGAATGTTGGTAAATGACCGCACTCGGACCGCGGTCGTCCAGACCTGGAAAATCATCCTTTTTCGCGTAGGAGAAGTTATAATTGTTTGGACCCGGCCCTACTTTGTTTATATACATGGAAAAATGATATTTTGAGGGGGGGACCAACTTTTGACACAGATTCGACCTAAGGAGGCAGAGACACAATAGGAGCAAGGCGGCGAATTCATCTATGAGTTTTTCCTTCCTCTTCCTATTTTTCATTGTTGGTTATGACTTTTAGTATTGTATTTTTACATACTATTATGAATAGCTAATTTGTTATCTAGGGTTTTGATGGAACCTTTTGTAGGATAAATTCTTGTTATGTTTATGTAATTGAGCCGTTGGATTTCTATACATGTTCAACTACGTTTAGATTGTGGTTGGTTGAAGAGCTCTCAATTAGTTGTGCCTATTTAGTATATTGACGAGCGTATGGCGATATATAATTTTAACTCGTACTCTGTCAAATAATAGTATAGAAAGATGTCGAACCCACAGAGA